>CBVK0100043910.1:0-30049 GCA_900067695.1 Picea abies
AACTACTAACTATTTTTATAGTCTATTTATCAAAAACATTCATGCACCTAAATAACTGAGCTTCTCTTAGAGCCTCAACCCTAGGTGGGAAATATTGATGTGGAATTTTTTTGACCTCCCACATCTAATATGAAAAAATTTAAATAAACTATAATATAGATGCATCTATGTTTAAGATGGATTTAACCATATAGATATAAAATAATAAATTAGCATAACTCCATTTTAACACAAGATGTTTTAAGTATTGAGCTTTTATTAACAAACTTTATCAATCCAACATTAAATATTAAAAAAAAACATATTAAATAAACTGATATAGATTATTTTTAAGATAGATAACTTTTAAATCAGGAACCTTTTAAACACCCACAAATGTGAATGTTTTTATTATCCTTCTAAAAAGTTAATAAATCCAAATTAAAATGTATCTATGCTAATTAAATTTCAACTTGAGAACAAAAACTTCAAAAATATATACTTATTGAGAATAAAAACCTCAAAAATATGTAATCATTATATCTTTCTTTAAATTTTAAACAAAGTACTATACCCCGATTTCAACATTTTGTCCATAAACAAAATTTAAACCCTAATTTGAGATCTCTAGTTGATTCTCTAGGGACGTTCCTGTTTCAGTTGTCACACTAATAAATACCTATAATTGGGTGTTCTTGTTTTTGTTGTAACCTGAATAAATATCTATAACTTGGTTTGGTTTTGTGGAAAAGGATATATCCCCACAGTAAAAAGGGAAAACATTTGGCAAAGGAGCAACTGCATCTTCACAACACTTACGACAAGATTGGAAGCTCCCACACGGACACGTTGTTCTCTGTCCAATTACAGAGAGATTGGAATCTCGAAGAGTCACAACACGCTAGAAATGCCATAAATAACATGGAGAGGCATTCTAAAACAACTAGATAAATAAACATCAAACACACCAAATTAAAAGTGTTAAAAAACATAAATGTAAAATGTCTTTAAATATGTGCAATTAATCTGCCTGCATCTAATTTGCAAGTACGATTCTCCCTTACCACTTCACTCGATTTTGGCTTGTAACTCACAGTGCAAGGAACCTTTTAAAGGAAAAATGAAGTACAACCCTACGTACAAGTACACCTAGAAAAAAAAGAGGATTACTTGTGCATTTCATTGTTGTTACTATCATAATCTATACTGGAAGCGATATACTATTTGAAGCCATACATTATTTATGGTCGCCCTTAATATACAAATAGAAACACATTGCATTTCCTCTCAATAAAAATGAATGTATTTCCATTATATGAATAGTTTAGGATTATAAAATCATTTAAATGGTTTAGGGTTTTTAAATGTATAATACACACCACAATGCATATAAAATTGTAATGATAATTAAAATGCAAAATCTAAAAAAATGGAATAGTTATTTTTATGTTTGTGTTGCAAACTGCATAACATTTCTATATATCAAATTCCTAAAATGACTAATAGATTTATCAATTCACAATTGTATTTAAATACCAATCCTCTCGAGCCACATCTCAACTGAGCTTCTATCTAAGCCAATTCTCTGCAACAAACATAAACAACACATTTATATTTGATAAGATAATGTGTCATAGGGAATTGTGATTATCCATCTCTCAAAACAAATTTGAATCCTTTCAATTCCATAAACCCTTATTTCTAATCAAAGCAGCATGGAAATCAACTGAAGGCAACCTTTAACTAGAAGAATATTATTTGGAAACAATTTTTTTTACCTGGTATTTCTAATAAAAGCATCATGGAAATCAACTGAAATGTTGCCTTTAACAAGAATAATATTATTTGGAAACAAATTTTTTACCTGGTTTCCTCACGAATTATTGAAACTGCATGTTGGATTGTGGATCTTCAATTAGCTAGTGAAAAATTGAAAATACTGAAGAAATACATCCATATATAGGTTTGCTCTCTTGCATCATACAAAACCAAACAACATATACAAGTTTGCTCTCTTGCATCATACAAAGATTGAAGGAAATCAGAGAAACAAATCCCAAAACTCTGAAACATAAATTCTAAAGGAAAAAAAAGGAAAATAACAATGCGCCAATACACACCATAAAAACACAAACCAAAGTCAAATGAAATGGGAAATACAAAATAACATGACGAGTAAAAGAGGGAAAAAAGGCCAAAGGAAAATAATATACACAAAAACTAGTTGGAACACCATTTCTGAAATTGTGCCCACATTCGAATTGAAGTTGGGTTTAAATAGAGAAGTATCCAACAACTAGAGACATAAAGTTTTTGAACAGTTGAAAAGGTTCAACATACAGACAAGAGTTCTTACCGTTGAAGTGTTATATTCTCATTTGACATGTATCCCTTTAATTTCTTAATGATACTTTAATTTTCTAATGATACAAACTTTACCTTAAGTTAGGTGATCATGGTATAAATTTGATGGACACTACTACCTATCAAGTAATTTATTTTTATGACAAATATAAAAATGACTTTTGTTGTAAATACAAAGCCAACCTTAGTTTTAATTTATGCTTATATGCATTGAAATTTTGTCAACTATCATACATTATAATGGTTGGGAATGTGAAGTTGTCATCTTTTATGCATATGAATAGTACATTTAACATTTTGCTAATTTGTTTTTGTTCACTATTATGGTATTTGAGCCTAAGATTCATCTAGTTCAATTAATTGAAAGGATTATCAAAGTATATGAATACTTGTTCAATTTCATGAACATTTCATATTTCTGTGTACATTTCACAAATTGTGTTTTGAGACTTTCTTAAAAAAGATGATTATATTCTATTCAAACACTAAATGTTTCATGTTACAATGCAATTATGTTTTTCTAAACTGAACCAAATGAAACAATAATAAGTATATAGTAGCAAACTCAATTATTAAAAGAAACATATACAAAAGTTTGAGCCAATTTTCTATTTAATAAGTATATAGTAGCAAACTCAATTATTAAAAGAAACATATACAAAAGTTTGAGCCAATTTTCAAAAATAGAAAGAAAAGAACTACCTAAAGATATGTGATCACAATGTTTTTTATCTCAAATATTCTCAGATTTAGAGTGCAAAAGTGTCAAGACCATAGCTTATACGCACAACCAAGGAAAATACGATATCATGAAACATAGGTAACACAATTTCTTGATTTTGTGAATGAGAGGCACATTTCATGCATATAAAAATTAGCAGCTGAAAGTAAACATTCTAATATTAAGAATATAATATATTTATAAATATTAATATATTATTTTGCATGCCATGAATCCTCTAAATAATTAATTTATGAATACAGGTTTTGTGTTTCGATATCTTGTTAGGGAATTCTTTAGTCCAGTTTGAACATAAAGTACATTGAAACCAAGTAAAATCATAGACATATTACTTCAGAAAGAATACACATATTTAATAGTGTTCCTGATGAGAAAGTAGCTAGTGATTTGGTGCAATTACTTACACTCATTCCTTATGTAATTTTAGAGCTTTTGCAAGTCATTCCTAACCATTATTAAAAAAAAAATTAGTATCTTGCTTGAACTAATTAGTTGTAATGTATTTTGAAGAGAAATTATTGATCTCAACTATCAACTTGACTTAAGGAGGACCTTATAAATAATGAAACAAGTTTAAATCCACATTTAAATAGGAATTTGAGAGGTTCTAACATTTCAAGCAATGATAATATACAGGGCATGCATTTTGAATAAATTTATGATCGTTTCACAAGTAATAAGGATGAAGCTCTCTCACAAGCACCCCAAGATTTGAAAGGACCAAACCTAGTTGCCCAGTTTCCTAATCAAACTGATAGATAAACCCATTTCATAAAAAATGGGTGTTAATTTTTTAATCCTGACACCTAGGTATATTTTTTACTAGTGATTTCTTTGCTGTAAATTACATTAACAACTCACAAAGAAAAATATACTTACTGGAATAATTAACTGAAACAAATAACATAAGCAATATTGGAAACTAAATCTCATACACAAGACACAAAGATATGTTGACTTTCAAATCAACTAATCATTAAAATAATAACAAATATTACAAGGGCTCCCAAACCAGGAAAATGACCCACTGAGAAATACAAAAAACTATAGACAACACCTACAAAACCTAGCAGCTCCTTTGTGGTTGTACAATCCTATACTTTCACTTCTCAGAACTTGCATGTGCCTATCCTCACTGTCACCCACATATCTTGCGTACATACATGTCACTGACACTATATCTTGCGTACATATGCACCTTCCTGAACTGTGAAGTGTGTACAACTCCGCTTACCTGCTATGGCTCTGATCTGTCGGATTTTCTTACGGTTGCTCCTATACTCTCTTCTCCTTGACCTGTACTAATATCCAGATGAAAGTCGTTCTTCACCTATCCGAGATCTGCTTGAGAAAAAGTCCTTCTTTGCTTTCTCTCTCTCTCTCTCTCTCTCTCTCTCTCTCTCTCTCTATGATATGATCATATAAGTGTCTTCCTCCTTCACTCTAGCCTTTATTTTATAATTTTGAGTTATGACCTAACCCTAATCTCCAAAGTGATTGATAGTTGAGATTAAATTTCACCTCACTTGAGATCAATGGCTAAGATTTAATTCACTAATGCTAATATTTTTTAGCATTTCATTAAATGAAATCAACTAATTAATAAAATCACTTTACTTCAATAATTCCTTTAGTTAAAGCAAATTACCAAGGTAGAAGGCTTTGGATGACTTCCACACGTCTAGAGACTTAGACCTGTGTTGAAATACATGTACAATGCTACAAAAATCAACACTCTATCTTAGCGAAGAATGTACTTCTCGAAGAGGCACTTGGAACTGGTTTTCTCTCTAATATTAGTACAATATCATGCACATCATCTTACCCCATGACATCCATCCAAACTTTTTGGTTTGTTGCTTCTTGAACACTGAAAGTCTCGGAATCGATGAAGTTTGGAAACTTCTTTGGAGGCCTTCTCTCCCTAAATGTCAGTTCATACCCACTCAGTCTTCCTACAGAACTAGAAGGGGCTAACTCCTCCTCCCCACTTGAAGGTCTACTCCATGAACTGGAAGTCTCTAAACTTCGTTCTCCCTTCGGAGCCTCCTTCTCTAATTCTCTACGACTGAAATTGGTCCATTCACATCGGAATGGATAATATCTAAGATCCCCTTGGACCTACAAATAGGTTTAACATGTATAACTTTCCCTCTCTAACACAAATGCTCACTACTATGTCAAGGGCTAGCTCGCTATGGACATCTCCCCTGGGCCTAACCTCCCTAAATAGAAAGAAACTCCCCATCATGGTGACATTGGGTGGGCTAGGTTCCTGTTACGCCAGTTTGGCCTCTATCTTCTAGCCTTTTGACCTAGCTACAAACTGTGCGATAACACTTCAGATCATCGAATGCTTGTTGCTTCTCCTTTCCCCACATGAACTTGGCCCTACCACCGCCCTTGATCACCTGGTTGAGGGCCCATGCAATATGGGAGAATCCCAACACAAACCGTTCGTAGAAGTTGGCTAGTCCCAAAAAGCTCCGAAGCTCGGTCAGTGTGGTTGGGGTTGGCCAATCACGGATGACTTGGATCTTAGCTGGATCAACATGTACCACATGCTCATCAACAATGTAGCACAAGTATTGGACCCTGTTCATGCCAAAAGAACATTTTTCCAAGTTGGCATAAAGCCTGTGCTGCCGCAGAGTGCTCAAAACCTGTTGAATATGCTGAATGTGTTCCTCCCACGTTCTTCTGAAGATGGGTATGTCATCCAAATATACTACCACAAAGGAGTTGGTGAAGGGTCTCACTACATCATCCATCAACCTCATGAAAGTGGCTGGTGCATTTGTTAAGCAAAAGGGCATGACTAGCCATTCGATGGGAACCTGGTGGTAGCCAGACTCGAGGTCAATCTTGCTGAAGAACTTTGTCCCCTTAGGTTGGTCAAGAAGGTCATCAATCCTAGGAATGGGGTAGCGTTTCCTGACTGTGATTTTGTTTAAGGTTCTGTAATCAATGCAAAGTCGGCAAGTCCCATCCTTCTTCTGCACCAGTAAAATCGGGCTTCCGCAAGGGGAGGAGCTGGGTTTGATGTGCCCCTTTTGAAGAAGCTCTTGGATCTGACGCCTGATTTCGTCATTCTCCATGAGCGAGAGCCAATAGACTGGTCCATTAGGTAGAGGTGTATCGGGGTCAGATCAACTGGATGCTCGACTTGGCAATGTGTCAATACCCTTGTAGGTGAGGCGAAGATGACTCTATATTCTTGCATGATTCCGTCCACTTGCTTCTGTTGAAAAGAGAGGCATTGTGTAGAGGCCACAGATGTGTCGACGACTTTCCGCTTACTGTGAGCACGGATCACAAAGAAGACAAACTTCCCGGTCTATGAAATGACCTTACTGCATTGCTTAGCAGAGACTAAAGAAATAGTAGTAGGTGGCACTACCTCTGGGATCTTGTACAATTGTCTACCCAAAGTAATAATAACACTGCAGTGTCTAGACTCATACACAACATGACGCTTCCACAAATATGATTGTCCTAAAAGAACATCACAAACTTCAAGGGGAGCAATATCACACAGTACCTCATCTTTGAAAGGCTTGATGTCGTAGGACAGACGACACTGTTGGCTGACACAAAGATCTCTTCCTTGGTGAAGCCAACCGATGGTGTAGAGCTGTGGGTGCGGTGTCATTGGAAGGTCTAGCCGCTTGACAACCTCTGCTGAAATCATGTTCTTCTGACTATCGCTATCGACAATGAAATGAATCGGAGCCCCCTTGACCCACATCAGTGAGTGAAAGAGGCGTTCCCCTTCCTCTGGTTCTTCTGGTTCGCTTGGATAGACTCTAGTGGTAGCGACAGTGGCACTCGGTTCAACATCGATAATCTGCTAAACTCCTTCAGGATTTGACTCAGAATCAGAATCAACCTCTGACTCGAATGTCTTCAGCTCGACCACAAGGCATTGCTTGGAGTGACATTCTTCCGTGTCGTGCCAAGGATTTGTATGGTACTCACACCATTTTCCCATGTCCTTCTTCGTCTTCTCATTGCCCTTCTTGTGTTGTGGCTTGGACTGGTTGTCCTGATGGCAACCATCTCGACTTGGTCCCTTGTTGTGTGGATTGGGGCTGCCTTTTCCCTGCTTCGGCTGTGAGGGGTTTGCAGATCCAAACTCTTGTCGTTTCTGCTTGATCTTGACAGCGTATCTATAAGTCGTGCCTAATGAGGTGATGTCCATGAACTCCATTTTTGTTTGAATGTATCTTTACAAACAATTACGGTATTTGAGCACCATATGACGCTCAGAGTCTTTGATACCCAATTTGGTGCGCAGGGTATGGAAAATATTGGTGAAATCTGGTAATGCCAACACCCTAGACATCCAAAAACCTAACCCTAGAAGGTGAANCATGTGGGCCCTATGGGTAAGTTGGTGTAATTTGGTACCTCAACTTCCCAGGGTCGTAACTTTTGCATATGACCTTCGTTTTAGGTGCGTGATAGCCCGTTGGAAAGGTCTTTCAGAGAACTACACATTCCGCCTTCAAACTTTGACTTTGTCTATAGTTTGACTATGGCGAGCCAAAAAAACAATGTTTGGGGCCCCAAAACGGCCCTGGAAGTACAACAAGATGTGCTGACATGAAAACATACAAAATAAGCCAGTTGGATTAGTCGAGAGGCCACCCGTATCCACCTAGAGGATGTGTGGGGCTTCAGACAACCCTAGAAGTGTAGAACCCACAATTACAAAGTGATACAGAAGAACGTGTTGAACAAAAAATGGACATGATGAGCCAGTTGGAATAGGTGGGTGGCCACCAATATCCACCTGGATCACTTCAACTCTCATACTTGTTGTTGCCATTCCTTAGATCTGATAATTTTATGTGGAATTAACATGTTGCCGAAAATGCCCCTGTATGGGCTTGTATGCACTTTTCTCTTCTGCTTCCTGCGTATGTACTCACTCTTCTCTAATGATGCCTGCATACAACTCTGTATGCATGTGCAAACAAGTTCTATTGCTATATGATCGTTTCTCGGAAATCTGTCCTTCGATTTTTTACTGTTGGTTTATAGAGCTGGAGAGACCTCCTTGCAGATATGAGAGATCTACTGCAAATTGTTGTGGATCTATGTTTGTTCCTTTAAACACCCACTACTTCAACATGTTGGGTTTCAGATCTAATAGATATGTTGTCGTAAGCTATTGTGTATTTGAAATTGGCTCCCTCCCATAGTGAGAACTTTGATACCATGCTAATTTTCTAATCTCGACACCTAGGTATCTTGTTATCTAGTGATTTCTTTGTTGTAAATCAAATTAGCAGCTCACAAAACAACATGCAGTTTCTAGAATAATCAACTCAAATAAGTAGATAGCAGAAGCAATACTAGAAACCAAATCTCATACATAAGACACAAATATATTCTACCCTTCAAATCAACGTATCATTATAATAATATCAAAGCTTACAAGGGCTCTCAAACTAGAAAAATGACCCACTAAGAAATACATAAAACTATAGACAACACCTGCAAACCCTAGCAACTCCTCTGTGGATGTACAATCTCGTACTTTCACTTCTTATAACTTGTACGCGCTTGTCCTCATTGTCACTCATGTACATATGCGCTTTCCTACATTGTCGCCCACATACATACATGTCATCTTGAACTGTGAAGTGCATACAACTCTGCTTAGTTGTTGTGGCTCTAATCTGTCAGATATTCTTGCAGCTACCCCTGTTCTCTCTTCTCCCCAACCTGTACTAATATCTAAATGAAATTCCTTCACCTATTCGAGACCTCCTTGAGAAAAAGTCCTTCTTCTCTCTCTCTCTCTCTCTCTCTCTCTCTATATGATATGATCATAGATGTGTCTTCCTCCTTCACCCTAGTCTTGCTTTATAATCTTGAGTTATAATCTAACCCTAATCTCCAAAGTGATTGACGATTGAGATTAAATCTCACTTCACATCAGATCAATGGCTAATATTTAATTCACTAATGCTAATATCTTTTAGCATTTCATTAAATAAACTCAACTAATTAATAAAAACAATTTACTTTAGAAATTCCTTTAATTAAATTAAATTACCAAGGTAGAATGATTTGTAAAACTTCCACTCATCTAGACACTTAGATCTGTGTAGAAGTACCTGCTCGATGCTACAAACATCAACACTGGGATCTATCATGAGCATACCAACATTGAAGAAACTACATAAAAACACTCAAAATGAAATAGAAAATCACTATTTCACCCAGACAAACAATAAAAGTCACTTCTATTATTTCTTTTGGACAACTAAAATACCCTTCAATCAGATTACTCTTTTGGACAACATTGAAGAAACTACATAAAAACTCTCAAAATCAAATGGAAAATCACTATTTCACCTAGACAAACAATAAAAGTCACTTCATATTACTCTCTCCCCATAGGTTAGTATTTTATATAGCATACTGAGGCCCATGGGTGTGGGTGTGATGTGTGAGTTGAGTCTCAACCTTTAGGGCTCAGTGTTCAGGTTTTAGGCTTTGGCGTCCATGGTGCAAGTTGCATGATTTGAGTCAAGACGGAGACACCCAAAGACCCACTGCGGGTACACCATGTGATTATCTCAGAGTTCCGACATTCTGGGCGCAATTTTGAAATTGCCTGATATATGATAGTTAAATAAGGAGAATACAAGTAAATACTCGTCAAATTTAACTATTGAGTTGGCTTTAGTGAACTTGGGTAGAGTTTAACGTGATTTAAATTGCCATGATTAGCAACTTGAAAGACATATTCTAACCCTCTTAATATAGTAATTACATGATAGCCATGTTCAAACTTAAAGGGGTTCAAACAATGTAATGGGATATGAAGAGAAGTATTGTATTTGGAGCGGTAGCTCAATAGGAGGATGCCCCCTCGAAGTAAATAGAAGATGATCCCTTCCATAATAGAATCCATTGTATGGTGTTTTCCTACCTCAAGGGTTTTTCTCATAATAAAGTGTGGTTTTCATATATTGTTCTGTGGATATATTGTGGTATTTATGTATGCAAGTATTTGGTTCTTAACAATTGATATCAAAGCATTTTCTTTAGTAGGAATTGTGGACAATTTATTTTTTTTTTTTGCAAATTTTTTCGGAGAAAAAAAAGAGGGTCGTGACATTCTAGATGATTTATGTATATTTATGTGTCCAATTTGCAGAAATTAGTTGTAGATCTGAGTTCCTCTAAAAAAAATACCTACTTAAAAAAAAATTGTCTGAAACGGAGTACGAGAAGTAAAGTTATCAACATTTTAAAATCTGCCATTTTCAGGGATTTTTGCCACGGATGACCGCGTGATATTTTTTATTTATGTAGTATATGGAGCTAAATTTGTCAAAACAAAATTACATATCTGAGTTCCTCTTTAAAAAATAGCCGATTTCAAAAAAAAAATCCCCTGAATCAGAGCTTCGGAAGTGAAGATGAAGCCGATTTAAAATCAACCATTTTCTAGGGTCTTCATGACAACGACGAGACTGTAGAGTTCATAACATTTCACAAGTTGTTCAGATTGCTACCATAATAGTTGCATTGGATAGAGAGTTTTCAATGCTTTCTTCTGACATATTATATGAGGTTTTTCCGATGGATATGCATGTCCCTAAAAGCTCTTGATGATATAATAAGGGAACACCTTCATATTTATCCTGCCATTTTGACAGAATATGCTCAAAAAGAACTTGCTTGGCATGATTTCGAGCGTGATTATGATTCTTGGTACTGTACTTTACTTTTATATTTTATTTGATGACTCTACTCCACCTTCTGTAGAGAACATAAATGTGATAAATCAAGAGTTAGTTATGACTACAAGTGTTGAACGTGCATATTCTACAGTGGTATTATTCCTTCCTCATTTATCTACAACCCTTTCTCATTATGTGGATGGATATTCTTATTTGGATACACATGATAGGTGTCAGCCTTTGGAGCATAATTTTCAGCTGTTTATTGGGTTCTGATATCTTCTGCGTGGAGTTCACCTGAGCACTTGGACATGAGACCATGGTTTACATTGGCGGTAGGACTACTTCATCATGGTGGCTTTCATTTCTACATTGGACCCTGGTTCTCTAGTATACTTATCCATGAGACCCTGGTATATGATTGTACACCCTCATAATAAGCGTTGAGGACAACGCTTTCATAAGGGGGATGGAATGTTAGGTAGCTAGAGAGGTAGTGGAAGCCATTCAATATAAGGTGGACTAGGTCCACTATATTATTAAATAAGGTCCACTATGATAGTTAGATATCTTAGTATAGTTATAATAAATGTAAGAGGACTTCTTAGAAGGTTCTGCTTCTAGAAGATTCCTCCTCTAGAATGTTCTGATGTGATGGTAGCACTATATAAAGGGGTTCACACAATGTAATGGGATATGGAGAGAAGTATTGTATTTGGAGCAATAGCTCAATATGAGGATGCCCCCTCGAAGAGACAAGTGAACAGGAGAGGATCTCTTCCATAATAGGATCTATTGTATGCTATTTCCCTACCTCAAAGGTTTTCTTATAATAAAGTGTGGTTTTCATATATTGCTCTGTGGATATATTGTAGTATTTATGTATGCAAGTATTTGGTTCTTGACAAAAGCCCACATGATGGATGCCAAGGGCCCACTTTCCAGATGACGATGATTTACCTTTGGAGGCCTAGAGGACACCTTAGAGGACCTTTCCTAGCTCCCAAACATGTCAAATAATTTGCTTGGAAGGTATAAAACATCACCTTCTTGGAGTTGACGTCACCATTGGGGCTAGGGTTTGGTTGTGATGAAGTTGCTACTTGACACTTGGCATGGTTTGGTGGAAGAATACTTGAGGAAGTTATAGAGCATGAGAGGGAGGTTTTATGAGCCCCAATGACTTCAACCTTCTACTCCAACGACTTGCTCAAAGGGTCAAAACGTCACTCTTAGAGGGGTGACATCATTTTTGGGTTTCTTTTGTCCACTTTTTAAAACTTAAATTTGGATTAAAGATGAATTACTTGTGTAAAGGGGAAAAATAAGGGTTGTTGTCCGCTTATTTTGTGTTTACCCTAACTTAAGTGGACAAACTATGTTTAAGAAATTTTATATAAATAGAGATCATTTGTATCTCATTTGATATAACTCTCCTTTGTGAGAGAGATTCCTTGGCTGAAATTTGCGAACTACTTGGGAAATTTTTCATATCTCTCTTGTCACTTGCTCTTGTAATGGTTTATCTTTGGCTATTGGATGGATGATGATGCACTATCTCTTGTGAAGGCTTATTTCTTGCTTCATGGTGGATTTTTGTAATGTCCCCAACCTTTTGATGAAGAGGTTTGGGAAGACTTAGTGGTCTAGGCATCCCCACTAGACCATAGTCTCACACAAAGGGTAAAAGTCAACCAAACTCATGTTATATTTTTAAGTTGACTTAGTGAAAAGGTAAAAAGAGTTAAAAAGGTAACTCAATGAAGGAATAGAGCGTTGGAGGTTGAGTTAGGAGTTAACCCTAGGGGTTAACTCAAAAGAGAAACATAAAAAAGTATAAAGAAAAGGCTAGGGCACACCTCTCATTTCATCCTGGATATTGGGTATTTGCTTGTTGATGCTCTTGAGCATACAGTTTTGAGGGTTTTGATATTACAAACCCTAGAGAACAACTCAGTGGTGAAAGATTCCACTCACCTTGTTCCAAGATTGGTCTCGAGGAGGAAATACTCCACCCACACCATTCTACACCCATCATCTATTCAAGAAGATCAGTAGGGTTGTACCAGTTAGGGTTTTCCAGTAGGGGCACACCATTTGTTGAAGAAGAGTTCGATACATCCTATTGAGGAAGCTTTGGGAGATTTCAACATTAGGGTTTTGCTTGCAAGCCCTTGCTCATTAGTTTGGAGTCTTCTTTGAGGAGTTATCACATCCCTATCATTGTCTGCAGGTTGGGACGATTTTGGGAGATAGAGGACGATTTGGTGATTCAGTGATTTTCAGATCTAGGAGGCTATAGCTCAAATTTGACTTTGAAACTTCTCTCAGGGGTTTGTGACTGCCTGATCTATCATCCTAGAGAGTTTTAGTGGATTCAAAGCCCTTATTCAGCTAGGCTGAATTATTGGCCATATCCAAGGTTTCAGGAGGGTCGTCCTAGTTTGGGGTTTCTGCAGTTGGAGGAGGAGGCATCAGTGTTTTGGCGCCATACTTTAGAAGGAGACTATAATTGCCCTGATCTATCACTTGGGGGAGTTTAGCAACATTTGGAAGTCTTCATCTTCATGAGGGCCAAACCCTTGGTCTCCATCGTCTTCAGCAGGTCGTACCAGCAGCTTGAGGGTTAGGCTAAACCCTAGTTTTTGTATTGAAGCGCTCATCTTCTATTGCAGCCTTTGGGAGGCTTACTTTGTATCTTCGGAAGCATTTTGTATGCAACCCATATTATTGTCTTGAAGTCATCTGAAGCTATTCCAGATCTGCTTCTCTATTGTATCAGGTGCTTGCTTTCTTATAATAAAGTTAAGATCTTTTTTGTGGTTCCTATCTTGTGTATTGTTGAAGATCTTCATATGTTGAAATGCTTCTTGTATAAATTGTGGTTGAATAATTGAATAAACCCTAAGGCCGAAATTTTCATGGCCAACCTGCATACACAGCAGTAAACAATCAAATCAATGGTTAGTTAGCATTTCCAAGCGAAAAATTGGCTTGGGAACATTACAGTGGTATCAGAGCTCTGATCCTCCCATCTTGTGAGGATTAGCACATACAGAGGTACAATGGTATCTTTATGGGCCGAAGGAAGAAACAGGCAAGTGAAACAAATGTCGAGATGGAGGGTTCAGGTGATGACGGTGAGCCCCAAGGCTTGGCTTACTTAGCACGAGAGTTCAATAAGGCTCTAAACCAATCAGAAGGTAAATTGGTTGTCCACTTGAAGGAGAACTATAATATAACCCAAAGAGGACAAGCCTAAATCACTGAGACCTTGAAGAAGGTAGATAACAACCTAAGGAAGGTGGATGAGAACCAAACTAGGATATGCAAGCTATTGATGCAGATGACTCACAAGGGGATGGGTCTAGAGGCATATGAAAATAGAGAGACTGGTGGATCACATGGTGGAAATAAGTATAATCCAGAAAGGGCTCCCAAGTATAATTCTGAACATGTTTCCTATCATCAATTTGAAGGATGTCATGGGGGAGGCACTCCACATAGACAGATGGGTAGCAGGGTTATCCCTAGGCCGTACTTGCCCACATTCACAGATGAACATGTACAACATGAGCAGGTGGATGACTTTGTTGAGCAGATGGCATAGTGTACCAGGGAGTACCATGACTTGGATATGATGATTCAGAGGCAGATGTCCTTGGATCAATACTGCCAACTCAAGTTCAGAAACAAGCCCAGGCCGAACCACGGGAGTAATTATGAGTTTGAACGAAGAGCAGGGAAGATGGAGATCCTATACTTTGATGGTATGACCAAGATGATAGCGCAGGCATGGGTACAGAAGTTGGACTCTTATCTGCAGCTTAATCCCATGAGAGAGATGGAAGCCATCAAATTTGCCACCATGTACTTGGATGGAAAATCTCATGATTGGTGGTATCATTGACTCACCACATTAGGCCACAGTCAGATAGTGACCTACACATAGTTCACTCATAGACTCATTGACAGATTTGATCAAGGGGATCCTGAGCTGCACTTCCGGGAGCTCACATAGCTCAAGCAAACAGGAGCAGTAGAGGTAACATTGAAGAATTGCAGAGCCTAGCAGTCATGGTGCAGGATATATCACCGACTAGACTCATGATGCTCTTCACTAAAGGGTTGATGGAACCCTTGAAGGGTTGGGTAAAGGCTTTTAAGCCTAACAATCTACAGGATGCCATTTGGAGGACGAGGGACCTAGGGCCAGCTGCAAAGTCGAAATTTGTGCCTAGACCACCTCTTAACACAGGAGGGAGAGATCAGAGACCTCCAATGAACCAAGGAGGACGTGACCCAAGGGGGTTTGACAGGGGCCGTGGCAGAGCGGATGAAAACACCAGAAGGGAATTGAGGAGGAAGCAACTTTGCTTCACTTGCAAAGAACCATGGAACCCATCACACAAATGCATGGGCCATGGTCAAGTGCACTACATAGAAGTAACTTCTGATAATGAGGAAGAGGAGGATTTCGGCCAGATCCAGAACATAGAGGCAGACACCATAGAGATAGCAGAGGAGGAGACCACAGGACTTGACAGTACAGTTGAGGAAAAATCCACCTTGGCATCTATCAGCGGAGTGCCCAAATATAACACTTTCAGGATGAGAGGAGTATTGTAGGGGCAAAAGGTATCAGTGTTGATTGATGGGGGAGATTCCCACAACTTCATTGACTCAACACTGTTGTGGAGGAGGCATATACCCACGGTTGAATTTGAAGGATTCAAGGTGGAGGTAGCAGGTGGAAGCACTATGCCTTGTGATAGGTACATCCCAGGTATGAAGCTTACATTCGGTAGGCATCAGCTGATACATGATGTCTATGTGATGGATCTTCCGAATACTAACATAATCCTGGGAGTTCGGTGGCTCAGTACGTTGGGGCCTATCACCACCAACTACAATACCATGGAGATGTATTTTACAGAGGAGGGTGGACGAAAGGTAGTACTCTGAGGCATGACAGGTAATTCTTCCAAGGTAGTTACGACCAAGAGGATGGAGGCCATCTTCAGGAGAGAGGAGATAGTGTATGCAGCTGAATGTAGGATTTCAGCACATGTGGACAAGCAGTGCAAGGTTCACTACACTCCAGAAATCCAAGAGATCATTGACAAACGCAACAAGGTGTTTGGACCGATTCCACCAGGGGTACCACCAGACAGGGGGTTTGAGCAAATCATTGAGTTGGAGGCTAGAGCCAAACCAGTCATCACCACACCATACAGGCATCTGAAGAAGTATAAAGACGAGATCGAGAAAGCCATCAAAGAGCTCTTGGACATGGGGCACATCAGGCCGAGCTCTAGCCCTTTTGCTTCTTCAGTAGTGTTGGTCAAGAAAAAAGATGGAACTATGCGCATGTGCATTGACTTCTGAGCATTGAATAAAAAGACGATAAAAAACATGTATCCTATACCAAGGATTGATGAATTGCTGGACAAACTGCATGGGGCTATTTATTTCACAAAAATTGACCTACGCTCTGGCTACCATCAAATCAAGATGAGGGAGGAGGACATCCCAAAAACAGATTTCAGGTGTAATTATGGTCATTATGAGTTCTTGGTGATGCCCTTCGGGTTAACCAATGCCCCATCCACGTTCCAATCTTGTATGAACCATGTCTTCAACAAGTAGTTAAGGAAGCACCTTTGGGTATTTTTTGATGATTTGCTTATTTATAGCAGGGCATGGGAGGAAGACCTTCAACATGTGCATCAAATTTTGTCTATCATGGAGAAGCAGTCACTATATGCTAAAGAGTCCAAATGTGAGTTTGGAATGACTAAGGTTCTTTACTTGGGACACATCATCAGAGCAAAAGGGGTACAGGTACATCAGGAGAAAATTAAAGCCATTATGGAGTGGCCTACTCCTAAGACACTCAGAGAATTAAGGGGATTTCTAGGCATGTGCACTTACTACAGGAAATTTGTCAAAGGGTTCTCTCAGTTTTGTGCACCCTTGACTGATTTGACTAAGAAAACAGCCTTCAAATGGAGTGAGGAGGCTCAATTCACATTTGACAAGACGAACAAGGTGATGAGCATGTTCCCAGTCTTAGCCCTACCAGATTTCGACCAACCTTTTACCTTAGGGTGTGATGCCTTAGGAGAAGGTATAGGGGTCGTACTGATGCAAAACATGCACCCTCTTGCCCATGAGAGCCGAAAACTCAGGGGACCTGAGCTACTTTACAACATTTATGACAAAGAAACGCTGGCTATCATGCACGCTCTGGCCAAATTCAGGCAATACCTGGTAGGTGCACGGTTTGTGGTCAAATCAGATCATAACAGTCTTAAGTACCTATTGGAGCAGAAGGACTTAAATGAAAGACAACATAAATGGGTACGCAAAATACATGCCTATGACTTTGACATTGAATTTACCAAAGGGAAGAACAACGTGGTGGTTGATGCATTGTCTAGGAGGCCATCCATTTATGCCAAGACAAATGTGTCTGTCGATTGGAAGAACCACTTGGTGATGGAGTATGCAAAGGATCAGTTCGCTTGTTAGCTAATGGACGAGCAAGTACAAGACGATAACTTCAGGATCATTAACGACCTCATCTATTACAAGGGCCAATATTTTTTGGTTCCTGGATCGGCCTTCAAGGCCAAAGTGTTGCATGTATGTCATGACTCACCAATGGCAGGGCACCAAGGAATTGGTAAGACATACAGGTAGGTGAGGGAGAGGTTCTCATGGAAGGGCCTCAAGGAGTATGTAATGAGGCATGTCAAGGAGTGTACTACGTTCCAGGAGAGCAAAGATGAGCACACTCAGCCGTCATGAATACTACAACCCCTACCCATCCTAGAGCACATGTGGGAAAGCATATCCATGGATTTCATCACAGGGTTGCCAAGGGCGCAGGGGAAGGACGTCATTTTCGTAGTGGTGGACAGGTTGACAAAGTTTGCACACTTCTTCTCCATAGCCACAGACTTCAGTGCAGCACAAGTGGTCGAATTATTTTTCAGGGAGATCTTCAGACTGCACGACCTACCCAAAACCATTGTCAGTGATAGAGATAGTAGATTCATGAGTACATTCTGGCAGAAGTTGTTCAGACTAGTTGGTATGACCTTGACCCCTAGTACCAGCTATCATCCCCAAATGGATGGACAAACCGAAATAGTCAACAAATGGGTGGAAGGTTATCTCAGGAATTATGTGGCAGGGCAGCAGAAGGCGTGGGTCAGGTGGTTACACTTGGGGGAGTACTACTACAACACCACCCATCACATGTCCATAGGCATGACACCATTCAGGGCACTATACAACTATGATCCACTCTCTTTCATGGATATTTCTTTTGGTGACAACAGGGCTCCAATGGTACAGATTGGGTGTAGCAGAGTCAAGATATCCTCAGAGAGTTGAAGGATCATTTATAGAGAGCACTAAACTAGCAGAAGGTCCACGCAGATAAACATAGAGTTGAACGTACCTTTGAGGTTGGTGACTTAGTGTATCTCAAGCTCCAACCATACAAGCAAGCTTCTATAAAAAGAAGCGGAGAAGAGAAGTTACAACCACGTTTCTTTGGACCCTACAGGATCAACAGGAAGGTAGGGATCGTAGCTTATGAGTTGGAGCTTCCACAGGGCAGCAGGATACACAATGTCTTCCATGTGTCCTGCCTGAAGAGGGCCATCAGCCAACACATCACACCCATTGAGGTGTTGCCTCCTTTAGATGAAGAGGGGCAATTGGTTTTGATTCCGGAGGAGATACTGGAGGTTCGGGAGAAGAGGCTCAAGAAGAGAAGCATCAAAGAGTACCTGATCAAATGGAAGGATCTACCCATTGAGGATGCCACGTGGGAAAATGAACAGGTCGTACGTGAGACAGGTTTGGAATTGCTTGAGGACAAGCAATTTCTAGCAGGGGAGACTGTAATGTCCCCCACCTCTTGATGAAGAGGTTTTGGAAGACTTAGTGGTCTACACATCCCCACTAAAACATAGTCTCACACAAGGGGGAAAAGTCAATCAAACTAATGTTATATTTTTAAGTTGACTTAGTGAAAAGGTAAAAAGAGTTAAAAAGGTAACTCAATGAAGGAATAGAGCGATGGAGGTTGAGTTAGGAGTTAACCCTCAGGGTTAACTTAACTCAACAGGGAAACAAACAAAAGTATAAACAAAAGGCTAGGGCGCACCTCTCATTTCATCTTGGATATTTGGTATTTGCTTGTTGATGCTCTTGAGCTTATAGTTTTGAGGGTTTTGATATTACAAACCCTAGAGAACAACTCAGTGGTAAAAGATTCCACTCACCTTGTTCGAAGCTTGGTCTCGGGGATTAAATACTCCACCCACACCATTCTACAGCCATCATCTATTCAGGAAGATCAACAGGGCCGTACTAGTTAGGGTTTTCCAACAAGGGTGCACCATTTGTTGAAGAAGAGTTCGATCCAGCCTATTGAGGAAGCTTTGAGAGATTTCAGCATTAGGGTTTTGCTTGCAGGCCCTTGCTCATTAGTTTGGAGGCTTCTTTGAAGAGTTATCATGTCCCTATCATTGTCTGCAGGCTAGGACGGTTTTGGGAGATAGAGGGCGACTTGGTGATTCAGTGATTTTCAGATCTGGGAGGCTATAGTTCAGATATGACCTTGAAACTTCTCTCAGGGGTTTGTGACTGCCCGATCTATCATCCTAGAGAGTTTCAGTGGATTCAGAGCCCTTATTCAACTAGGTCGAATTATTGGCCATATCCAGGGTTTCAGGAGGGCCGTACCAGTTTGGGGTTTCTGCAGTTGGAGGAGGAGGCATTAGTGTTTTGACTCCATACATCAGGAGGAGACTATCAGTTGCAGCTTGAGGGTTAGGCTAAATCCTAGTTTTTGTATTGGAGCGTTCATCTTCTATTGCAGCCTTTGGGAGGCCTACTTTGTATCTCCGTGAGCATTTTGTATGCAGCTCATATTATTGTCTTGAAGCCATCTGAATCTATTCCATATCTGCTTCTCTATTTTATCAAGTGCTTTCTTTCTTATAATAAAGTTCAGATCTTGTTTGTGGTTCCTATCTTCTGTATTGTTGAAGATCTTCATATGTTGAAAGGCTTCTTGTATAAATTGTGGCTGAATAACTGAATAAACCCTAAGGCCGAAATGTTCATGGCCAACCTACATACACAACAGTAAACAATCAAATCAGTGGTTAGTTAGTGTTTCCAAGCGAAAAATTGGCTTGGGAACATTGCAATTTTCTTGGTCAAAAAGAGTTTTAACTTGTTAATGCTTGGACTAGGTAAGTGATCTCTCTTGTTATTGTTTCTTTTCTTGGTTGCAAGGTTAATTTGCTAAGATTTTTGGCGAGTATAAGGGTATACAACCCCACTAAGCCCATCATTTTTTCTTGAAATAACTTGTTGCATAAAGGAATATTATGAGTAAAAGGGTTTACACCCTCCTAGGATTTTTCTTAGCTAGTTTAGCTTGCCTTGGGGAGTAAAAGTGCTTACACCGCCAAGGAATTAGCTCAACTAGCTCTTTAAATTTTATGACTCCATAACCCAATAGATAAAGGCACTAATCTCTTTGCATTGAAGAAACAAAATCATTGCATTTGGATACTTAAAATCACGAGATATTGAAATTGTCTAAGTTGGAATCTATTCTATGTGCTTAAAGCTCACTAAGATCTCTAAGGCATTTTGTTTTGTCAAGGACTTCTTGCCATTGTAATAAAAGAAATCTACAACCACCAGGATTGCAACAAACCCTAAACAAATATCTAAATAACTCATAGTTATTTGGTGATCTTGTACTTGAGTTAACCCTCATTTGATTGCTAGATGAGTTGGGAGCCACTAGGATAGAAATCAGTGATGGCTAGACTATCTATGGCAATGACGAAGTCAGTAACGATTGAATGGGGTAATCATGTCATCATTCTTTTTGTGCGATTCTTCTATTCAACGAATGATAACCTACACTTGTTAACGAGTCAAACTTATCTTTCAAGAGCAACGACAGTGCAGTGAACTAGCTTAGTCTTTGTGAATCCGAGTGTTGGAGAAAGTTTGTATTGCACTTGAGACAGATACTCTTCCTCGATTTTCAGGTCTCTCAAGATTTTCGGAAGATCCAATTGCGTTTGAGGGAATAGTACTTCAGTGAAGCCTTCCATTAATGTTAAAAGGATTATGTAGATAGCCTCTCTCCAGTTAACCAATTTGGTAATTATTAGTAATTAAATTCTCCTTGCAAACTGGCTCTGGCTATTTTTTTTGCGCGCAGCCTCCTTAGGATTTTTAGTTGTTATTCGGTCGATGGTGCCTTGGAATATCATCGTCTGTTGAACCTTTGATGTTTTGTAGGGAGAGTGAACAAGTGGAATTCACACTATCTTTTTGATTAAAAAATCGTTAGTTGCATATTAAATCCTTACCCTTAATCCCGGGGTCGAGAGATTTAGTTGTCTGGAGTTGATTCAATGACCTACTCCTGGAAAATGGTTATCGACTTTGTTTAAGTGTTCATGCATGTAACGTAAGCCTGTTGACATGAATTGGAATTGATGAAGTTTTACATGTAAATCTAAATACAGTTATTCTATTAACAAGTGCAGAACCTCCACAATTTCACTCTTAACGATTATGATTTATGGGAATAATTTAATATACAATGAAGTGTTGATTTGTTGGACTCGATATTCCTTTAATTTTTTTGTAGCAATCATAGAGTTGCTATTAAGATTAGAGGGTAATCTCTATTCATATTCTACTAAGGAATTCTAATAGGTATATACATCATAATTTCACAAGTAGCACTAGAGTACTCCAATATTAATATCTCAATTTTCATAAGGTAAGGCTTGGAATTCAAAATAAATAATTCAATTAACTTGTTATCATGTACTCATTTAAAAACAATCGCTAATAACAAATGTTAAGGATATAGTTGTGGTGATTAGTAGTAGAATTGCTCAATTACATAGTGAAGGTGTTATGAATTTGAAAAATAACTTGTGATAATGTTGATAATTAATTAATATGTTAGTGATATTGGATTTTGCTAATTATTGTTAATATTGAAGATTTTCCAGGACCTATCAAGCTGCCAACTAGGTCTGTCTTTGACCTCAAGTTGGCTCTAAGTTTCAATTGTCTAACAATTGTTTGTTGTTTTTTTAGGACAACAAACTGTTCGGTAACTTCTTCGTTGATTTATTACGGTTACATAGGCCAAATGGGTGCTCTAGCATGTAGTTTTGTCACAAGATGTTAGCACATGCATACCATAAGTTATATAACACACCTAGAGATCTGTTAGTGTTGAAATAATGTTGTTCTAAACTCTAACATACATGAAATGAACACAGGTAGTGTTGATCAACATGACCCTAGATAAAACCCCCCTGGGGAAAACCAATTTGACATGAATGAATATATATGGTGTGCTTCAAGCATGTAATACAAGGAAGATAAATACAAAGGAACCTGATACTTTGCAAGCTCCTCACAAGCTTTGTAATGGCTCCTTGGGATGTGTGCCCCTAGAAGAGTGTGCCCCCTCCTTCCTTGACTGTACATGAAGACCCTTGTGCCCTTGCTCTGTCTCTTTGTTGATTTAATAACCCTTGCATGTAAACTTCCCTTTGCTTGACCTCTCAACAACCCACAAATCAGAAACAAAAAATCTCCACTCCAAATGCTAGCAGGTATCCTTGCGCCCTCCTCCTAGAAAATACACTCACCACAAATAACTGAGACTCCAACTTGCCTTGCACCCTCCATGAACATGTGTGCCCTAGATTGTTGAACTCTCCTATGAATTCTCACCTCTCTACTCCTCACCAAACTCTCAAGGTGAACAAGTGAACAATTGAGCTCTCCTTTTCCCTATGCACCCTTCTTAAGGATGCATGAAGAAACCTAATAAATGGGTGGATGAGATCATCTCATCTCATCCTAAGTCAATGGTTGAGATCATCTCAAGTAAATCTCAACTCAAAACCCACTTTACTTAAGTTTCCATAGTTTCACTTTATGACCCTTAATTCACCCACAAAGTGAATTAATTGTCATTTTAGGCTAAAACAACCAAATTTCATTTTTGACTTAAATCTCCTAAGTCAAAGTGAAATTAGAGATAAAGTACATAGTACAAGGTACAAAGTACATCCCACATGTGTCTAGAAGCTCACAAACAAAAGGGGACCACTTTCCCAAGGTACCCAAAACTCAACACTCCCTCTTACCGAGGAAAGTGCCCTTCACCACCAATCTCATCCTTGCAGTGGATATGGTTGCCTACTGGCAAATACTAGGTGAGTATGGTTGTACCCTGATCAATGAAAGTAATCTGACATGGATCTGCTCAATCTGCATGATCCATAGATGGAAGTATCTCTCCACCTATCCAAGATAACCTAGATTTTGGTATCAAACCAAAGATCTCCACCTTGGTCTCCCACCAAGGATTTCTACCTCATGGCATCTCACCAACGGTCACTACTCTTGGCATCTCACCAAGAGTCACTCTCTTGGTATCTCACCAAGATTCTCCCCCTCTTGGTATCTCACCAAGAGCACCTGGATCTCGGCATCTCACCAAGATCCTCAACTTGGCCTCTCGCCAAGTAACTTCCACTTGAAGTGGATCCAGAACTTGATCTGCCTATCTCCGTAGCCAAGTCAAGCTCAAGCATCCATGGTGCCTTGCCGTTCCTCCTCATCAATCTCTGATGCTCTGAAGCCCCTGCACCAACCCTCTGTCTTGGCAACTCTGAAACTGAAGTTGTCTCGAGTGGACCAGTCACCCCTGATGATGGTGTCCATGAAAATTGAGTCTGAGATCCCTTTGAATCACTACTATGAGTCAGTAGGTCCTCCTCAACTCTGTCTCCCCACCTGATGATGGATGGTGTAACAACAGACAAAGTAGTCGCGAATGCACACTCTCTCGCAAACTGTTCATCGAACTCAAGCTCATATGTTGTCATTGATGAAACATCCTGCAACTTCTTCTTCTTGGGACACTATCCTGCATAGTGACCCATCTCCCTACAAGCAAAACATATCACTGTGCTCATGTCTCTCTTTGGCCCACTGCTGCTCTCTCCTCCCTGTGGTAGGGCCCCAAACTTGGGACCCTACCGACCTCCTTGACCGATCTTCTTCTTGCCCTTTGTCCAAAGAGAAAGATCCTCATCACCCTGCACTGTTTGTTGTTCTTGTTGTCTAGAAGGCTCTGCTACAAGTCTAGTCTACTCCTAAACGAAGTCATCCCACATCCTCTCCCATGTGGGCATGACCTCCCTGGAAACAATGCCACGAACGAATGGACCCCATGGTTTGGTGAAGTTGTTTAACGCTGTCCTCACCATAGAATCTGGGTCCACCACCTCTCCAACGGCTTCAAGCTTGTCTCTAATCTGGGTGTATCGGCTATGGAAGGAAGTAACCGACTCATCATGGTGCATGCGAATGCCCATGAGTCGATCATGAAGAACCATCTTTCGGTTCTCATTAGAGCTCTCATAAAGCTTGCATAGAGATGCCCACTTCTTAAATGTCCAAGATTTCCCAGTCAAGTGGGGAATGATGTGATCCTGCACTGCATCACATATCGTCCTCTTTTCCTTGTTGTTCCTCTTCCTGAACTCTGCTAACAAGACGGGAGCAGTAGCAGGGGGAATAGGAACAACTGCCTCAACTACAAAGAAGACCCTGGCCTTCCAAGGCGACCAGTTGCTAGCTCGAGCTAGCCTATCCTCCACACGCATCTGAGATGCTGACATCACTCTCGACTGCACTCAAACTGATGCTCCAACTGGAAAGGAACATTGCCTCACTCTTGTCAACACGGGTGTGAAAAGAGGGAAACAAACACCGACCTCACTCCTAGAAATATAGGTGTGAAAAGAGATCGTGAAAAATCAGCCTCACTCCTACCACGTAGGTGTGAAAAGAGACTGACGAAATGTCCACCAACTACTCTACAACTCTCCACAGAAATTCTGCCAACTAGCTGCCACTTAACTCTGTGAATGGTTGTCCACAAAATCCGCCCAAAAGATGTCTAAAACAATCCCTCAATATGTTGTCCAAAATAGTCCCTCCTATCAAGCTGCCAACTAGGTCTTTCTTTGACCTCAAGTTGGCTCTAAGTTTCAAATGTCTAACAATGGTTTGTTGTTGTTTTAGGACAACAAACTGTTCAATAACTTCTTCACTGATTTGTTACGGTTACATAGGTCAAATGGGTGCTCTAGCATGTAGTTTTTTCAAAGGATGTTAGCACATGCATACCATAAGCTATATAACACACTTAGAGATCTTTTAGTGCTGAAATATGTTGTTCTAAACTCTAACATACCTGAAATGAACACAAGTATTTTTGGTCAACATGACCCTGGATAAACCCCCCCCCCGGGGAAAACATATAGGAGATGAATGTATATATATGGTGTGCTTCAAGCATGTAATACAACAAAAAAGATAAATACAAAGGAACCTGATACTTTGCAAGCTCCTCACAAGCTTTGCAATGGTTCATTGGGATGTACGCCCCTAAAAGAGTGTGCCCCCTCCTTCCTTGACTGTGCCTGAAGCTCCTTGCACCGTTGCTCTGTGTCTTTGTTGATTGAAGAACCCTTTCATGCAAACTACCCTTTATTTTCCCTCTCAACAACCCACAAATCAGAAACAAGAAAGCTCCACTCCAAATGCTACCAGGTAGCCTTTCGCCCTCCTCCTCAAGTGTGCCCTCCTCCTAACAACTACACTCAATACAAATAATTGAGACTCCTACCTGCCTTGGGCCCTCCATGAACATGTGCGCCCTAGCTTGTTGAACTCTGCTCTGAATTATCACCTCTCTACTCCTCACCAAACTCTCAAGGTGAACAAGTGAACAATTGAGCTCTCCTTTGCCCTATGCGCCCTCCTTAAGGATGCATGAAGAAACCTAACAAATGGGTGGATGAGATCATCTCATCTCATCCTAAGTCAATGGTTGAGATCATCTCAAATAAATCTCATCTCAAAACCCACTTTACTTGAGTTTCCATAGTTTCACTTTATGTCCCTTAATTCACCCACAAAGTGAATTAATTGTCATTTTAGGCTAAAATGACCAAATTTCACTTTTGACTTAAATCTCCTAAGTCAAAGTGAAATTAGACATAAAGTACATAGTACAAGGTACAAAGTACTTCCCACATGTGTTTAGAAGCTCACAAACACAAGGGGACCACTTTCCAAGGTACCCAAATCTCAACAAATACATGGATAATTATATAAGCATTTTAAGGATAGTGTTAGTGCTTTTATGTTAGCATGTATTGTTAAGTTTTAGAATAGGACTTTTAATAAAACTTCCATTATAGTAGATTTTTCGTGTTATTAACTTTAAAATTAAAGGGGGGTACCATTCTTTGTATTTCAATGTAAAAGTTGCATCGAATATAATATGTTCTAGTTGACAATCTATTAACAATATTTAATTTTGCAATTATTATATTGAATTACTTGAATTCTTATAAAATTTGAATATCAATTAAATCAATTACTTCTTAAACTATGGAAAATAAGTGTAACTACTCTTCTAAGTTGACCGGTTAGTTAGTACGTTACAAGGTCTAGGCGTTCTATACCTTGTTCTATACAGGTCTTTGCACATTATGATTTGTTTCCTTGCGAGGTTTGATCATAAGCCCATGAATCCGTGATCTTAGGGTTTCAAATCTTCAATCTTCTTGGCCATCTAAGTCCAAATTCGAGGTGCGGCCTGACTCCATTTGCCTAAGGAGATAAAAGACGACACTAGTCCTAAGCTCACAAAGTGGTATAAAACACAAACCTTTCACCTCTCCCTCAAAACAACTCGGTAGTTGATACTCAATTACCCTTCCACCCTCAATCTAATCCAACACTTGGCAAACTTGATGATTTCCTTGCTGCTGTGATAAATGTTTTCTACATCTATTAGGTCTTGATTGGATTGTTGATAACTTATTTAATATTGTGGTTTAAGAAGGCTAAAATCATTGTTGAACCCTTGGATCTTATTCCACTCGTTAAGCCCTATATTTTAAGATTTTATTTACATTTTTTGAAGGCTGATTTCTTGCTATTGTTATAAAACATTCTTATCTGGTATGATCATTGTTTACTGCTGCAATTTTGCTACAACAGCCTTCTCACTTGATAGCTAGTATTCGAAGGGTGACCAGTCATTTGTTAAACTTGGTAATTGTTATTATAAGCATTGGTAAACTTCTCTTACAAACGTCTTCCAATTACTTCATCCAAGCTCTTATAAACCTTTCACATTTCCCTAGACCTAGCCCATCTCTTCAAGTGACCAAGATAAGGGGCCATAGACTTGCTTCTAGCTTGCTATAGGATCCTTTGAGGTCACAAGGGAAGCCTCCCTTGTATTGGATCTCTATCGATCACTAAAACGAGGGAAGTACTTGTCTAGGTGACAGTGATAACTACTTCCAATTGTTTCACAAGTTAGGCATCTTGTGAAGGGCTTTCCACAAGTGCTAAATCCTGTGATAACAATTCCCTTGACCAATCACTTCCACCATTTGAGTCTTTGAATCCACCCTCAGAATAACCACTAGGTATACCTTCAACCCAGCTGAGGGCAATGACAACCACTCTTCCAATGGACAAACTCTAAGGGAGACTAATGCTTGTATTACCCCTCAAAATGCATCTGCCTTTTGAGGCATTTGTTCCAACAGAACAATGATGAGTATATGCATCTTGGATCTGGAGAGTAAGTTGAGATTCTTCCTAGGCTTTTGGTTGCAATAAATTTGGAGGACGAACATGTTAAAGTGGCTAAAAAGGTGGCATATTACATCGGCAGATAGAAGACTATTGCCAGGAGAATCAAAAGGATTGAGATAACGAGTATCACAACCCTATGCAGCTGGATTAGGTCTTATATCTTCCATGCCCATTTGTTCTCCTAGTTAAGAATCTGACTTCACTATAGTTTCATGTGGAGCAAATCAGATGGCCTCAAAGGCAATGGGAGAGGATATATAATCATCTCTTCCACGTAACCTTTAAAGCAAAATCTGTCTTAAAATTAGGGATCTGTTTTGGAAGCAGATTTTGGATTTATCGGGAAGCTACAATATAGATGGCAGAGATTTCAAAGGTGAATTATCCAGAAGCAAATCAATGAGCAACAACAACCAAGCTCAAAACTCAATTTTCTGTGTATACTCGATGATGTACAAGGTGACTTCCTTATGGCAGATGAGCAGTAATGTTGAGAAATTTCTTTGAGGATAAGCCTGCACAAGCAGATGTTTCAACCCGACAAAAACTATAGAGGCCTTGAAGCGCAGAGACATGTCTACTATTGCTGCAGTTGGCCTTTGTTGAGAAGCCAAGGTGGTGGTGGAGATCGTAGAGCATTTTGGAAGGAATTTTGTCTGCAGAACCAGAGGTACATAGCTTTGTTAAGTTTCTCTTGGTTAGACTGTAAAATACACTGAGAATGATGGAATTCAGTTTGGAATGTTAAAGGCATTGCAACCAAAGCTTTGCTGGAAAGACAACATTAGAGCACCAATCTGAACAAGCTTAACCTGAGAATGTCTTGACACAGCAATGGAGAATACCAAAATGATGTTTGCTGCCAGTTAGGGTCTTTTTTAACAAACTCTATCACAGAAAGAAACTTTACTAAATTCTGTACTAAATTCTAAAATTCAGAGTAAGGTACAATCTGGTCAAAAACAGAACACCATAGCAGCTTCTGGAGTACTGTATCATATCAACAGCAGGATAATTTTATGAAGAATGAAAGTGTTGGAGGATAAAATCAGGATCAAGACACTGCTTTTTAGAGGATGAGTTAACAACAGATTGTGTACTTTCAGAACAACAGTTAATATTATTTGAGACTTCTTTCAGGACTAAACCATCCCTGGTCCTAGTCTGGATCCTTTACATAGCAGCGAGCAGACTAAAATGTTAAAGAGTTACACCAGCAATAAAGACCTCTTCCAGCATGTAGCAAAGGCTTAAAGAGTACTCCAAGCCAGTTTGAGGGAACACCCCACTTCTTAAGTTTTATTGATAGATGTAAAGGCATGATTGTGGACTAACGAGAGGAGCGCTGCCATTTAAGAAAGATTTGCTGCATCGTTTGTGAGAAGACAAGAGTCATATGCATGATCTAGGGGCGATTGTAACCACCATTGCCTACCCTTGGCACATACCCCTATGAGTTGGTCCTAGTAAAGAGGGAAGCGCATCCCTCAAGAAAAGGAGTAAAGAACACTTGCATGTTGTCCTATGAGATCCATATTTTGAGGAGTGTTTGCTAGCCTGATTGGAGGAATACCCTAGCTCATTTGAGGACATATGGGATTGTTGTAGGATCTTGATCAGGTTCAACTTCCATTCTTGAAGAGAGATCCCCTTGATGAAGGTGCTTGGACCTATTTTTGATAAATTACTGAGGAGCATTACATGGCAATAGGCTACATTTGTCATCAACAAAGGATCCAAAGAAATATTGAACGCAAGTCTGAGGCAACTCTGTGATAATGAACTGAGGCAGAGTTGCCAAGATGGAAGACAAGTAGCCAAGACTTGGACGTTTTGGAGGGTTTTGGGGAAGTCTGAAAACACAGATCTGTGGAGGCATGTGTGAGGAAGAATCGAAATCGGTGTTAGCTTGGTGAAAGTCTACAGAAATGAAGGGACAACAAGTCTGTGGTTGTGGACATGTCTAAGGTGCACCGCAAGTGGTTGCGGAGACGGTTGCGACAGAGAGTCTTTGTGGGACAAATTTGTTCTTGAGTGTCTTGGTGAGGTGAGGCAGGTCGTTTGACTCTGCCATGTTGTGAACCGAGCCAAAGTGCTCTTTATGTAACTGTTTCGCAATAGAAAAGACTTAGCTAGGTGTTAGGCACGGTTTGTGCCGCCTAAACTATTTGTGGTTTTGTCTCCGTTTTTTTTCCACAATTGTTCTCTTGTTCATGGATGCATACTTGAATCAGACCAAGTGTTAAACTGTGTTAACAATTCTCTAAGTAAGAAAGAGTTGCACTAGAGTAGGAGTGTGACTCGTTGATAGGTCTAGAACAAGGCTGTTGGGAGCGCAGGGCGAGAGCGGGAGCGTCGATTTTCAAAATTTTCCAGGAGCGGGAGAGTTTCAGGAGCGTTTTTTATATAATACATAAAAAATATATATTTTGATGAATATATATATATATATATATATATATATATATATATA
>CBVK0100043911.1:0-30037 GCA_900067695.1 Picea abies
AATACACCCATCACAAATTTCTTCCACCGACCCCGCACAGTGAGCAGTGAATGGGGCCAACATTGAAAAAATTTCAATCTATGCCCGTATGCGTCGAAATTTGACATGGTTAGACTAGATAGTTTCCTTGATGGTATGGGAGGGTTTCAAGACTTAAGGTTCTTTGATGTCCCCACATAATATTTGAGATCGTCCATGTTTGCATCAAAATTCAATATAATGGATGTCTCATTGTTAGAATTCATCATTTCCATATATAGAATATTTGTCGAAAATCTCTTGAAATGTCATGGCACTTCCAATACACCCTTCAAAAATTCCATCTTGCAATGATCTCGCATAGTGAACAGTGAATGGGGTCTATTATAGCCCAAGTTGTAAGTTGGTAAAATCCTGACCCAACCACAAATCAAGAGCTACATCTTGGGAATCCTACACCCAATGTCACCTCAATCTAGGTCCCACACTTCAAGGGTGACTAGGTCATTCTAGGGAGGCAATCCCAGTGACCCTAGGGGGAATGCAATGGATATGGATAGAGATGGAAGTGAAGCCCCTAGAGGTCAAGTCTAAATGGAGTGAAATTTGGGAAGATATTCCTTGTAAGTTAAGTTATTGTTTCCCCAAAGGTATAATACTTCTCTGGATGATTGTACCTACCCAAGAGACAAGAAAATTAAACTTGCAATGATATATGTTAGTGTCAAAAAGTTAATCTTGATTTCCCTCATTTGCAGAAATAGATGACAATTTATATCAATAAACAAAGAATCTAAATGAGCATGCAAGGATCTAAACTAGTTAAACAAATCAACATCAAGATTAGCAATGAATATAGGCTAAAAAATGTCACTTTGAAATTGGATAAAGAAAGTTGTTGTAACATGTATATTTCTGCAGAAATTTGCAGCCTTGTGCATGTATCTTTCAGTCGCTAATATCAGAAAATTTCACCATCAAAATATTTCAAAAATTATCCCAAAATATGCACCCTAATTAGTGGAGTTACTGTGCAACATTTAGGAGCTAGTCTAGGGTTAGTTTAGGAGTTATGGTTAGTAAATTATCTAGGTTATATCATCCCTAATGGTTGTAGGTTAGTGTTTGTAATAGCAAGTAAAGTAATGGGAGAGAGGGGAATCCCTAGTAGGGGAATACTCCTCTCAATGAGGCAAACCAACTCCAAGCAAGAGACCTTTCAAAAGATGAAAGTTCATGTTTCCCAAGGAAATGATTTTATATGTCCAATGCAAAAAAAATATGACTAGTGTCTTTAATATTGGGTTAATGGATTCAAATAAAAGAAAGAGCAAGAGAAACTACTTCCTTGGGGGTGTAATCCCTTTTACTTCCCAAGGAAATTTTATCTAGCTAGGGTTTAAGCTAAGAGGGTGTATGCCCTTATACTCTTCTTAGAAAACCCTTATACTTCCCACCTGACTCCTAACACAACAATCCTTGACTTAAAAAAAAGAACGATAGGATAAGAGTAAAAGACTATACCAAAATCAAGAAAGATGCTGAGATAATCCACCATAAAATCCATAAGGAATTCACCCAAGTCTAGCACCTCACTCATTCATCAACCATTCATCAAGATATCCATAAACAAGTGCACAAGAGACAAATAGAGCCAAAGATAACAAAAATTTCAGACCAATACTTCTCACAATGAGGGAGAGTTATGTTCAAATGAGATCTTATGATCTATTATTTATACAAAATGTCACCAAGGTGATTTGTCCATAAATAAAGGGGTAAACCACAAGACTAGGGGTCAACAACCCTAATCTTTCCCCCTTTAAAAAAGTGATATTAAATAACTCATTTAAAGTTTCACTTTTGCTCAATTAAACCCTAATTTTACATGGACATCTCCCCTTTAGGGGACATTTTTCCACTTAGAAGAAGTCATTGGTGTTGGAGAAGAATGGGTGGGCCTCCAAAGGCCACATGTCATGCATTTAGGAAATATTCTCATGGTTAAGACCTCCTCCTCCTCAAAACTTCCATGTGTCCATGAGTGGCTACATCACCACCAACCCTAACCCCCTAGATGTCGTCATGCTAACAAAGAAGACTTTTTTCATCTCATAGGAAAAATGTTTGGCATGGGGGGGATAGGGTACATCATCCGCATCGTATTCAAGGTCTTTCAAGTTTGATCTTCTTTATCTGGCATGCAAGAATTTGGAATCCAACCAGTGGGATTGTAGCCACATGGAAACCCAAGCTAGGCTTGTTCTCCCAAAATTGTCCACCAACTAGGTCCTGCAAAGACAAATAAGCATGCCCTCCAAGGATCTCAAGTCATAAAATCATGATAAGTGAATCCAATCAATAAATGAGCCACCTAAGCATGTGCAACAAATATCACTATATGAAACAATTAATTTCTCAAATACATTATGTAACTTGTCAAGCTTAAATATGGGAGGGTTGACGAGGTGTCCTATTGGGTAGATCTTACCCTAGGTCAAGGAAAGTTTCCAAGAGATCCCTATCTAATCCATCTAAAGTGGTTGAAGTGTTTGGGGTCAAGACTTAATGGGAATAGGGCTCATGACATACAAGGGGTCGTGACTCGTAGTGTCTCATTCATGGGTGCCTTTGTAGAGAGAGTGTCATACCTTCATCCGCAATGCACTTTTCCAAGCCCATTATTTTCCATTCTTTTATTCTTACATAATTTTAAGGAGAGGTTGAAGGTCATTGCCCTGGCATGGTGACTAGATAATGGAAATTTCGCCCAAAAATACCTAGTGGAAATGAGAAGGCTAGATCGTGATGAGACCCCCTTTCTCCCAGCCATGCAACTGAGAGCCATTACCCTGGTTTGGTGACCAGATGATGACAATGTCATACCACTAGATATTCATGGATGTGATAGGTCGGCTCATGATGAGACCTTCTATCCTTCAACTAAACTTTTAAGCATTCTTTATTATATTGTGGGTCCCCTTTACTCAAAGATAAGTGTTTCATTACTTTCTTGGGAAATACTTGGGCAAAGCATCTCAAAGGTTTATACAAGGATTTTATCTTTTGCCCAACATCAATCCCTCTGGGCCTTCAACCGCTTATTCCCATATAATGAGGGAAAACCCCTTCTTCAGTCAATACACCCTAAAATCCCAAGAGACAAGGAAATGGAGGGGAATAATTATGGAAATTGGTAAGTATGGTCAGGAACAATACGATGGATCATTAAGGGAGTTCTTATGAGAAAAAACATCCCAAAGGAAAAAATAATAATGTCCAAGAATATATCAAGAAATATAGAGCAATATAAGATACAACATACTCAAATGGATTAAATATTGAAATGATGCTCACCATAATATTGACTTGCACATCATGGAACAAGGCCCACTTTCTTTCACAAGCCAGTTGATATGGTGGATGCCATCTGAAAATATGTGACTATATGTGGTGGTGAGAAGGGTTTCCAACTGTGCAAAAGGGTATCGTTGGTCATGTAGTCTCTTGACACTCCATATCTGCAACCTGAGGGCCTCAAGACATAATATCCTTAGTTATCCACAAAATGAGGATAACAGGGCCAACATTGAAATTTCTTCAAATTGTGCGTGTATGAGTTGAAATTTTACATGTCTTGATGGTATGGTAGGGTTTCAAGACTCAAGGATGTATGATGTCCCCACATAATCTTTGAGATCGTCCATATTTTCATCAACTTTCATAATGTATGTCTCATTTTCATCATTCGTTATTTCCATTTGTAGAATATTTGTTGGAACTCTCTTGAAATGTCATGGAACTTCCAATTCACCCACCACAAATGTCATGCATCGACCCCGCATAGTGAGAAGTGAATGGGGCCAACGTTGAAATTTATTCAATATGTGCATGTATGCATCGAAATTTGACATGGTTAGACTAGACACATGCCTTGACGGTATGGGAGGGTTTCAAGACTCAAGGATGTATGATGTCCCCACATAATATTTGAGATCATCCATATTTTCATCAACCTTCATCATGCACGTCTCATTGTCATCATTCGCCATTCCCTTCTTTAGAATCGTTTTCATAACTCTCTTGAAATTTTACATGGAACTTCAAATACACCCATCACAAATTTCTTCCACTGATCCCACACAGTGAGTAGTGAATAGGGACAACATTGATTTTTTTTCAATCTGTCCCTGTATGCATCAAAATTTGACATGGTTAGACTAGATAGTTTCCTTGATGGTATGGGATGGTTTTAGGACTTAAGGATGTTTGATGTCCCTACATAATGTTTCAAATATCCCATGTTTGCATCAACATTAAATATAATGGATGTCTCATTGCCATCATTCGTCATTGCCATCTATAGAATCTTTGTCAGAAATCTCTTGAAATTTCATGGCACTTCCAATACACCCATCACAAATGTCATCTTACATCATCCTCACATAGTGAGTATTGAATGGGGCCAACATTGAAATTTCTTCAAACTGTGCATGTATGCATTGAAATTTGACATGGTTAGACTGGACACATGCCTTGATGGTATGGGAGGGTTTCAAGACTCAAGGATGTTGGTGTCCCCACATAGTCTTTGAGATCATCCATGTTTGCATCAACGTTCATAATCGATGTCTCATTTTTGTCATTCATCATTTCCATCTATAGAATATTTGTTGGAACTCTCTTGAAATGTCATGGAACTTCCAATTCACTGAACAAAAATGTCATGCACCGACCCCAAATAGTGAGTATTGAAGGGGGCCAATGTTGAAATTTATTCAGTATGTGCATGTGTAATATACCAAATATAAAATGTATGTAGAACATAAATAAAATGCTAGTAATGGCAGAATAACAACAATATAACCAGAACATTCACCACAATAACAATGAAATGATATGAGAATAATAACAGAAATAACACTTTGAATCTAAAAGCAATGTTCACGAGCCTCTTCGAGGGGGAAACCTCCAGTTGAGAAATCTCTATTACAATAATATCCAATTTAGGGTTCTCATACCCTCAACTCCTATTTATACTAAAAAGAACCATCTAGAGGAAGATCCTTCTAGAAGCGGAAGCTTCTATTAGGTCTTATTACATCCGCCTTATTCTATTTTACTGAAAGGCCTTATTAATATTGACCTTTATTATATCCAAATATATTGTTCTACCTATGTGCGGGTTAGGACCCTAACATGTCCACCCCCTTAAAAACAACCTTGTCCTCAAGGCTTAAGATGAGGAAATTATTGCAGAATGGTAGTTGGTTCCCAAGTGGCATCTGTTGGAATTGTATCTTTCCATTGGACTAGCACTTCCTTAATGGTTCTTTGACATAGGTGATGCTCACACTGGTCCAAAACTGCTTCTGGCTGTAGCCAAATGGATCCTTCTTTAGCTAACTCTGGAAGGTTGGTTTGAATTTGGCACTTAGCTCCAATCACCTTCTTTAAGCATGAAACATGAAAAACAGGATGTAGCTTTGAATGGCTAGGAAAAGTTAACTGATAGGCTACTTGTCCCACACATTTGAGAATGGCTGGGCAAATTTAACTGATAAGCTACTTGTCCCACATGTTTGAGAATGGTATAAGGACCATAAAATTTGGGCGCTAGCTTCTGACAATGCTCGGCCTTGAAGAAAGTTTTCTTGTAAGGTTGCAGTCGAAGAAACACCTGATCCCCTTCTGTAAATTGACATTCAGAGCGACCTTGACCTGCTTTTTCCTTCATGTGATTTTGTGCCATGACCAAATTCTCTTTGAGGGTACGGAGAATAGCCTCTCAAGTTGTAAGTGTTAGGTCAACCGCCTGGACCTTCGAGGCACCTAGTAAGTAGGAGAGCACTGAAGGTGGCTTCTGTCCATATACCACTTCAAAAGGAGTCATGTGTGTAGCTGTATGGTATGAAGTGTTGTACCACCATTCAGCTAGGGGTAACCATTGAGCCCACTGATTTTTCTTTTCCAAGGCAAAACACCTCAAATGTGCTTCCAAACACTTGTTGACAACTTCCATTTGGCCATCAGTCTGGGGATGGTAAGTTGTGCTAAGATGCAATTTGGTGCCTTGTATCTTGAACAATTCTTGCCAAAAATTGCTTGTGAAATTTGGGTTACGATCAGAAACAATAGAGTGCGGCATGCCATGAAGCTTGAAGACCTGATCCATGAAAATTTGAGCCACCCTGGATGTTGAGCATTGGACTGCAATTGTTGGATCAACTACAAACTTTTGGGATCTTGTAGCCATTCTTGGTGAACATCTTGGAGCCAATCTGGTATAATGAATGAAAGGGAAAAACGGAATCCTTCATCTTCATATTTCCAGGAAAGTGCATCCGCAACCATATTGTCTTTGTCTTTCTTGTAAATGATCTCATAATCATATCCAAAGAGTTTAGTCACCCATTTTTGTTGTTCTGGGGAGGAAATGCGTTGTTCCAAAAAATACTTGAGGCTTTGATGGTCTATCTTAATTTGGAAACGTTGCCTCAATAGATATGGGCACCACAGATCAACGACATGCAAAATAGCCAACATTTCCTTTTCATAGATGGATTTGCCCATATTTATTTCAGATAGTTTCTTGTTGGTAAAGGCCAAAGGTCGACCCTCTTGCACAAGGAAAACACCAATTCCTTTCCCTGAGGCATCACATTCCAACACAAAGGTCTTTGTGAAATCAGAAAGGGTGAGGAATAGAGTGGTGCACATGGCCATCTTCAAGGTTTGAAAAGCTTAATCAGCGGCTGGAGTCCAGGTGAAAGAGTTCTTTTTGAATAGCGCAGTGAGAGGTGTTGCAATCTTCCCATATTTCTGAACAAACTTTCGATAATACCCTGTTAAGCCCAGAAATACACGCAAGATCTTAAGAGTCTTTGGGTGAGGCTAGTATTGCATAGCTTCAATCTTTCTAGGATCCACCCTGATGCCATCTTTGCCAACCAGATGACCCAAGTATTCTACTTCTGAGGTGCCAAAAGCACATTTAGACTGTTTCAAGAAAAGTTGGTGTTAAGAGAGTAGATGGAGAACTCGATCCAAATGAGCAAGATGGTCTGTCCAGGTTTTGCTATAGATGAGGATATCATCAAAGAAAACTAAGACAAAATGGCGGAGAAAAGGACAAAAGACATGATTCATGAGGCTTTGGAAGGTGGAGGGGACATTACACAAGCCAAAGGGCATGAACAAAAACTCATAGTGGCCCTGATGAGTTCTAAAGGAAGTCTTGGGAATGTCTGCCTCTTTCATACATATCTGGTGGTAGCCCGAACGAAGATCAAGTTTAGTGAAGAATTGGGCGCCACTCAATTCATCCAGGAGGTCATCAATGACAGGAATGGGGAATTTGTCTTTCATGGTAAGTTTGTTGAGGGCACGAAAGTCAGGACACATTCACCAAGAAACTTTTGTCTTTAGGAGCATGACCACAGGAGAAGAGTAGGGGCTCGTACTAGGGCGGATAATTCCTGCATTAAGGAGTTCCTGGACCATTTTCTCAATTTCATTTTTTTGGGAAAAGGGGTGACAATATAGACGAATATTGGGAGGAAGGCTTCCGGGTACTAGGGGAATGGAATGATCATGAACACCATGGGAAAGAGGGAGTCCTTGGGGAGTGGAAAAGACCAATTGATGTTTAGAAAGGATGTCTTGGAGGTCTTGTCGCACCGAGGGTGTCTTTGTTGCCTGTATGGCATGGAGTTGGGCGATAACACTAGAAGGAACTTTTTTGAGAATCTTTTTCATTCGATGGGAACTAATGATCTCAGGTGAACCGACGGTGATTCCTTGGAACTTATATTGGTGGCCCTCCTGGTCGAATTTCATAGTTAAGTCTTTAAAATCCATGAGAATGGGACCCAAAGTCCTTAGCCAGTCTACACCCAATACAATGTCACAACCTCCCATGTCGATAGAAAACATATGGGATTTCAGGTGGTAGTCACCAATTTGGAGACGCACATTTTCACAACACCCTCCACATTTCATGGAACCACCATTGGTGATCATGATTTGGAAATTATTGATGGCATGGATGTAGCAATGAGTCTCTTGGGCAATGCGGTGATGAATAAAATTATGGGTGTTGCCACTATCAACCAGAATGATGAACTTTTGATGCTTGATGTAACCGATTAGATTGAGGGTTTGGGGAGCAGAGAAGCCAGTGAGAGCATTGAGGGAAATGACCAGTTCTACTTTGGGATGGTCTGAGGGAGGGGTTATGTCAGTGGATTCAGGTGACTCAGACACAAAGGGAGTTTCTACATCCTCTTCCGAAATATCCTCGGAGATGGCCATAAAAATATTTTTTTATTTACACTTATGGACCGGGAAATATTTGTCATCACAGTTATAAAAAAGGCCTTTGAGTTGGCTCTCAGCCATTTTAGCCCTGGTCAATTTTTGGATCTTTAGTGGAGCAGAGGGAGTAGTGGGATTTACTGGTTTAGGGCGAGGGATAAAGGAGGTTTTTTGGTTTTGAGAAGATACAACCTGTTGTGCTTCTTTAGCTCTTTTAGTAGCCTCCACCCAACTCTAAGGCTGAGCCATGAGGACATGGGCCTGAATCTCATCCTTGAGGCCACTGATAAAACACTCTTGGAAAAAGGCATCAGACATGCCCTCTGTTCTAAAAGCTAGGTGCTTAAAGGAAGCTATAAATTCTCCCATTGTTCCTAATTGTTTCAACTTTGTCAAATGACCCAAATGGTTGGTGTCAGTGTCAAAGCATTCATAAAGCTCTGCCACAAAGTGTGTCCAAGAAATATACCCTTGACGAGAAGTTTTTCTCGATTGCCACAATTGCCAACATTCTTGATCTATATGGAGAAAACCATACCGGAGTTTGGCCAAGTCATCTGTAATGTCATATAAAGAGAAATAATGTTCCATTTTGGTTACCCAACCAGTGGGGTCTGAGCCATCAAATTTGGTCACATCCACCCACAGAAGGTGTAGATCACGTTGAAAGTGATGGTTCTGAAAGTTATGGAAATGAGAGGAATGGTCACCTTCAGTATCTGGAGGTGAGGAAGAGGAAGGGTTATCTGTAGGGATATTCGGTTTGGTGCAAAGTGCCGAAAAGAATGATTCAAGCTGGGTGGTGAGGTCTTGTTTGATTTCCTCCATTGAGGACTGCATGGTTGTATTGATGGAGGAAACATTGGCACTGAGTTGTTTCACTTCTTGTTGGGTCTCGATGAGACCATATTGAAAGGTGTTGAAGCGAGCTTCCAAGTCTTAGCTACAGGTATGGGCCATGAGGATGGGGGAACTGAAAAAGGGCAGGCGGGGTCAAAAAATTTTGCCGAAAAAATGATATGGATGAATGTGATAAGGGCGAATAGATGAATCCAATGGAATACTCTAGTCTGAAGAATACTATAGAGAGGAAATTCCCAAATTCTTAACCAGAAAGAAAGGTGTATTTACTTGGCAACCCGAACACAGTTGCATGGCAATAAATCTTGTCTGTTTTAATTTGTTTATGTTTCTGTCCCCAAGGGTTAGGTATTCAAGGGTTCTACAGACAAGGGTTTTCCCTATTCTATAGCTCTCTGATATACATGTGAGGTCCAATAGTATTACTCAACCCAATATCTTAAGGCACTAACTAAGAAGGATAGACCATACCCCTAGTTGTACTACCCGACTACCTAGGTACTAGAGAGCATCTTCCCGAGTGATTTTCTCGATGACACTATAGCAGTCAGGCGACTGATAGGTTTATCTAAAAAGGACTTCGGGTAATTTAGGCTGATCCGTACACATGTGTTGTCTGATGCGCTACCACTCGAAGGGGTACCGACAGGGGTTACAAGGGTGGCCAACAGATGTGATCTTAAGTACCACTTGTATTTCATGCGTGTATGAATCCCTCAACCATGGGTTTATGCGTGAAATGACATATCTCTGTGGCTTAGAGATGCCAGAATATGTCTCTACCCTGGAAAAAAAAAATTAACCCACACTTTCTGCTAAGGAAAGTGCTCTGATACCACTTATAATATACCAGATATAAAATGTATGCAGAACAAAAATAAAATGCTAGTAATGGTAGAATAACAACAATATAACCAGATCATTCACCACAATAACACTGAAATGATATGAGAATAATAACAAAAATAACACTTTGAATTTGAAAGCAATGTTCACAGGCCTCTTCGAGGGGGCAACCTCTAGTTGAGAAGAGCTCTATTACAATAATATCCAAGTTAGGGTTCTCATACCCTCGACACCTATTTATACTAAAAAGAAGCATCTAGAGGAAGATCCTTCTATAAGCGGAAGCTTCTATTAGGTCTTCTTACATCTACCTTATTCTATTTTATTGAAAGGCCTTATTAATATTGACATTTATTACATCTGAATATATTGTTCTACCTCTGTGCAGGTTAGGACCCTAACAACATGTATGCATCAAAATTTGATATGGTTATACTAGACACATGCCTTGATGGTATGGGATGGTTTCAAGACTCAAGGATGTATGATCTCCCCACATAATATTTGAGATCATCCACATTTGCATCAATGTTCACCATGCATGTCTCATTGTCATCATTATTCATTCCCTTCAATAGAATCCTTTTTAGAACTCTCTTGTAATTTGACATGGCACTTCAAATACACCCATCACAAATTTATTCCACCGACCCCGCATAGTGAGCAGTGAATGGGGCCAACGTTGAAATTTTTTCAATTTGTGCTCGTATGCATCGAAATTTGACATGGTTAGACTAGATAGCTTCCTTGATGGTATGGGAGGGTTTCAAGACTTGAGGATGTTTGATGTCCCAGCATAATATTTGAGATCATCCATGTTTGCATCAATGTTCAATATAATGGATGTCTCATTGTCATCATTCGTCATTTCCATCTATAGAATACTTTTCAAAACTCTCTTGAAATGTCATGGCACTTCCAATACACCCATAATAAATGTCATCTTGCATCGAACTCGCACAATGAGCAGTGAATGGGGCATGTTATTGCACATTTTGTAGCAAGGATAAAATGCTAGAGTTTAAAGAGTCAAATTGGTGTAACTGGAACCAATCCCACCCACTGTCACCTCGATGGGAAGGTTCTTTCTATTTAGGGAGGTAAATCCCAAGGGAGACGTCCCCGGTAACTTGAGGTTTTGAGAAGGGAAAAGGATTTAACAGAGAAAAGTGATAGTAATCCCTCTCACAATTCACGACTTGATCAGAAAGTCTGACTTATAGCCCCAAAAAGATAACCGAAAGTAATAACCAAGAAGTATCATTGCCCGAGAACAAAGCAACAATGAAATTGCATGTGCAAGCTTGATTAATTGGTTAGTACTTCATATACATCAATGACTATCTGATACACATATAAGCAATTTGATAATAAATATTGACGAAGTCAATGTTTATAAAATAACAATGATAAATATGTCACTTCTTCAATAAATTTTAAAACGATATGGCATTCAGTGTAACAAATCAACACTTTATTCAATTCACCATTCAATTGCTTATTAAGAAAATGTTAGTTGCACCAATGATATTATAACTAGAGATGACGATAGCAATAGGTTAGTTAGGTTAGTTCCTAACCTAGGGTTAGTAGTTAGGGTTTGAGAATTGTTGTAATCAAGTTCACTTCAAAACAAGAGGTCTTTAGATCAGTGCCTTAGGGTTAATGGAGTCAAAATTGAAGGACACAGTAGCTAAAGGATCAAAGATAGTACAACTAAGGACTAGTGGGAGAAGATTTGAGGTGTTTCTAAAGCAAGGCATCAAAGTCAAAACCCTAGGGGAGAGAGGCTCACCTTGGTGTAGGGAAACTAGGCCTTGGTGCTCTCTCCTCCTTCCTTAACTCAATGGAAGTTGTGGCTAGCTTAATATATAGCATAAAACCAAGATAAGAGGGTTTGAGAAGAAAAGTGTTGCTACAATAAGGCTTCACCAGCAAACCCTAGGGAAAAAACAATTCTCAAGGTGTAGGGTAACTAGGCCTTGGGATGTCTTCTCCTTCTTATCTTAGGAAAGGAAACGACTAGCGAAAAGAAGAGAAAAAGAAGAGTGTAGCTACAACTAGGCTCTCCCCTCTTCAAACGATGGCTGAAAAATCTCTTAATGGGGACATGAGACAAGGACCAATGATGTGTGCTTGTCACCTAGGGTTTATTTAGCAAATTTATAACACCATATGCAAGAAATAACAATACAACCATTCAATCAAGAAGTTTTGGAAATTTACTTACATATCACCAAGAAAAGCATAGCAAACCCTAGTTGTAACACCTTCCACCAAGAGAAATGCCAAAATATGCCAAGAAAGTATTCCTTCAACAAGTGCACCTCACAATTTCAGCCAATAACCCAAGAGAGGGCACAAATTTCAGACCTCACTAATGAGTGAGTGTGAGATGATGAAAAAATGAAGGTAAACATCCTTTATTTATACAATACCATGACCTAAATTTACATTTTAGGTCATGAAAAGGTCGACAAGGCCAAAATACTAAAAATCATATTGTTTTTACATTAAAATGTCAAATTAAAACCCTAATCAAGATGAAATGAGATGTCAAGCCCCTCTAAGGGAGTTGTTATCCACTTCTACGGAAAATGGAGCATCGTGGAGCAAAACGTTAGTCGTTCTTGGGCTTCTCCAACTTGCCACACGTGCCAAAACTGGCCAGTCTACCTTGCAAGATGTCCATAAGGCTAGATGACATCATGGTCATCACGGGTGATGTCCTAGGCCTTCCAAATCCAACATACCACTGGAAAAGGGGCAATCCCCCTAGGTCAAGCTCTGCTAGGGTGCCTCTGGTGGAACATCCTCCTCTTCTCCGGTGAAAATCCCCCGATCCATATCTGTCCTATATCTTCCCCTTGATGGGGTCTCAACATCCATATGATGGGCTCTTTAGCCCCATGGAGGTCCGAAATGATCATGTCCCCATGTGTACCAGTCCAAAATGGTACTTGTATGTCAGGCATGATCCTGCACATCAACAATTATGCCCTCCATGGGCTCATCAATCACAGGGATCATAGTAATGTCAATCACATATCATCATCAATATTATTAAACATTTGCATAAAATCTCTGATACATCAGTTAAAAACTCAAAGACATTACACAAGCCTGCAATACAAGTTTGGAGAAAAAGACAAGGCATCTTATTGGGATAGTGTCCATTGGAAAAGGAAAGTTCCCAGAAGAGACCTCATCTAAGCCATGTAAGTGGGTGAGGTGGTCAAGGGAGTTGTACCTGTCCTGGATGCATTTTTCCAAGCCCATTCTTGCCTTTTATTTTTTATTCTTTTATTCTTTATTGTTTTTTTGTTCAAGAGCTAATCAGGGGACACTTCCCTGGCATGGTGACCAATGGTGACTACGTTACCCACAAGTACTTTCACAGAAATGAGAAGGTTGGCTCATGATGAGACCCCATTTACCTTGGTCATGCAACCAAGAGTCACTGCCCTGGCATGGTAACCAACCAGTGGAAATGTCATACTGCTAGGTACTCATGGACCTAATAGGTTGGCTCATGATGAGACCCCCTATCCTCTGGTTAGGTCTTGTTTTATTACTTTTATGGGTCCCTCTTGTTTTTTTCTAAGAAGCCTTTTATTTCTTTCTCGGGGATCCCTGGGTGAAGCATCTCGAGGTTTTATTATTAGGATTTTATCTTTTACCATCTTTCTTTTACATGTTGGGCCTTTAGCCCCTTCTTTCCATGAGATAAGGTGAAATCCTGAAAATAGGTCAACCCAGTGCCTGGACAAGTGGAATGGGATAGGTGAGAGGGAAGCAAGATGAAAAAGTGGTGTTGTGAAGGGAGCGGACAATGGCCTTTCAGAAATATCCCCCAGTGGAAAACCAAAAATTAAGGTCACAGGCTTAATAGGGCATCCTCTCAATCCCCCTAGACATGGTCAAGTGGGAAAGTGTAAGATCCAAGCATTTTTTAGAAACAAAAAGAAGCAAATGCACATATTCAAGAGTTTTGATGATCAAAGTGACACATACCATGATACCCAGACTAATTACCTCATGCAGCAAGAACCATCTCTGACACAAGATCAAGCCGATGGTGATGGATGTTTTTGTTGTTGACAAGATAAAGGTGTTGGAAGAAAGAAAATGTGGGCCTTCCAGGGCCATGCTAAAGTCAATCCTACTCTCGGTACTCCATGTCTGGGACCTGTGGGCCTCGAGACATGATCTCCTAGTTATCCCTAAAAGTGGGGGATAACATCTGGATCCAACTCAGGGACATGTGCTCACCATAGAGTGGATGAGAACCTTAGCATATCTGGCATAACCTATTTACCTGCTCGATCTTAATAGCAACATCAATAACCAATTGGGGTGGTAATGCCACCCCAGCATACATATATATAGGACTAAAATAAATCAATCATAAATGTGAATGTAAAGTAAAGCACTGACCTATAGTTACTTGTACTTACCTATTGGTTAGATGTTGGGTATAGTCAAAAAACCAGTGAATCCAATCGAGCAACGTCCCATGATACATGCCTTTGTGCTTCATCATAAACCAAAATAGTGATAAGTCAAGCACAAAAATGTCATTGGTTAGAATAAATATAATATCATCAGAGATCACAAAGTCTAACTCATGGAGGTAGGTAGGAGGGATAAAACCATGCCAAGTCAACATGAAATAAAGGTACTCAATCCACTTTAGTTAAGGGTCATGAAAATTCCAAGGTTCAGAAGACTGACTCAACAGCTCGGAAAACTAGCTACCTAGGACGTTCTCACACTCTAAAGGGATTGACAAGGATCTAGTAGGTCACTGGCAAGATCTTAAGGGAAAGTTGAAACACTGAGATGATAGACTTGAACTTGTAGTTTTCAACCATCCCTTGTGTTCTCAGGTTTTCTTCAAAGGAAAATCAATACAAAAGTGGTAATTCCAAACCAAGCCTTTAATGAAACAACAAGGTAAAGTAATAATAGGTGGTTGGAGAAAGATGTCATGAGAATTCTTCTTTAGGCAAACAATGTTCTTATCAAAATATGAGAATAGTGGTGGTTGATAATCTTCATCATAGAATAAATCCAAGTGCTCGAAGGGGCACTCATCAAAATACTGAAGGTAAGACCGAAAATAATCAGAAAAGCATGGTTCTAGGTCCACCTTGGGTGTTTGGGGAGCATCAATAAATATATCATCCCCTTGCTGCCACTAGTCAAAATCAAAGATAATTTGTTGTGATAATTGTGAAGGCAACAGTTGGGAACGATTCTCAATGTCGTAAATGGGGTCCATGTCAAAACCAATTATATCCCATTTATGTCTTCCAACATGTATGAACTCATCAATATCAACTATGTCAGTATCAGTATCATAACATGGAGGATTCAAAACATCCAACACTTCTCTACTCTCTGCATCATAAGATAAAGAATCTTTAAAAATCTAGAAGGGGAAACAACTCATCTTTCTTAATCCTTCCTGTGCAGGAGCTTCAAGTATTTGGATAACTTCATCAAGTGGAAGATTTTCCTATACATCTTCATTATTGAGATATAGAGGATCTAGCTTGTCCAAGGGTTCCATTTCTTCTCACTCTCTGAATCATAGAACAAGGTATCATCAAAAAACTGGAAAGGAAAATGACTTACCTCATTCCCTTCATCTTGTTTAAGAAGGATAGGGTCTTGGAGAGCTTCATCAAACTGAGGAGTGGTTATTGGTGCTTCATCCTCATAATTGATGTCTGTAGTTATATCTTCACTGCATTCTGTTGAATCATAGGAGAAATCTTGCTCCTCTTCAAGGAGTTGGGAAGGTTCTTCATAAATCTCTTCTTTCACATCAGAGGGTTCTTGATGTTGAATATGATATGCATTTATGAGATCTACTATAATCTCAGTAGTGAATTCTTCATCTTCCAAAGCTATTGTGAGATTATGAAGGGCATCTTCATATGTTTGGTAGCATGGATTGGTAAAGTCAATAAACATACTGATGAGGTGTATGAAATATGATATACCCCTATCTTCGCAACAAATCTTAAACCAATCTTGCAAGTAGGATGGAAGAGTGAATATGAATAATTTTATAATAGCATCCTCTCCTCCCAATTTTGTCTCGTTCATATAGTCCAAAAATTTTACGATGTGAGGAGTTGGGAGACCACAAAATCTTCGAGAGTTGTTTAGCCATTTTGTATCAAAGTAATTTGGGTATCCTTGAAAACTTTTGAAATCAATAGTCAGATATATTCGTTCCCAGTGTGCCATGATCCCATAACTTGGAAATATCATAGATTTAAGAGTAAGGTGGCACCCTAGAAAAGGTCAGTGGAGTCGCCAGATAATTTGCCTAAAACCATCGAAGGATAAGGGAAAACACCCTGATTGGAGTCGCCAGGTAAGCTTATGAGGCAAGGATTATTAAAAGTGTCATCTTGAGGATAATTGAATCAATGTTCCCTAGCAACGACACCAAAATGTTATCGCACAGTTTGTAGCAAGGATAAAAGGCTAGAGTTTCAAGAGTCAAAATGGCATAACTGGAACCAATCCCACCCACTGTCACCTTGATGGGAAGGTTCTTTCTATTTAGGGAGGTAAATCCTAAGGGAGACATCCCTGGTAACTTGAGATTTTGAGAAGGGCAAAGGCTTTAGCATAGCAAAGTGATAGTAATCCCTCTCACAAGTCACCACCTGATCAGAATGTCCGGCTTATGGCCCCAAAATGATAATGAGAGGTAATAACCAAGAAGTATCCCTGCCCGAGAACAAAGCAACAATGAAAGTGCATGTGCAAGCTTGCTTGCTTGGTTAGTACTTCATATAAATCAATGACTATCTGATACACATATAAGCAATTTGATAACAAATATTGACAAGTCAATGTTTATAAAATAGCAATGATAAATATGTCACTTCTTCAATAAATGTTAAAACAATGTGGCATTCAATGTAATAAATCAACACTTTATTCAATCTACCATTCAATTGCTTATTAAGAAAATGCTAGTTGCACCAATGATATTATATCTAGAGATGACGACAACAATAGGTTAGTTAGGTTAGTTCCTAAGCTAGGGTTAGTATTTAGGGTTTGATTCAAGGTTTTGAGAATTGTTGTGATCAAGTTCACCTCAAAATAAGAGGTCTTTAGATCAATGCCTTAGGTTTAATGGAGTCAAAAGTGAAGGACGCAGGAGCTAAAGGATAAAGGATAGTATGGTTAAGGACTAGAGGGAGAAGCTTTGAGGTGTTTCTAAAGCAAGGCCTCAAAGTCAAACCCTAGGGGAGAGAGGCTCACCTTGGTGTAGGGGAACTAGGCCTCGGTTCTCTCTCCTCCTTCCTTAACTCAATGGCAGTTGTGGCTAGCTAAAGATATAGCATAAAACCAAGACAAGAGGGTTTGAGAACAAAGTGTTGCTACAACAAGGCTTCACCAGCAAACCCCAAGGGAAAAATGATTCTCAAGGTGTAGGGGAACTAGGCCTTGGGACATCTTCTCCTTCTTAGCTCAGGAATGGAAACGACTAGCAAAAAGAAGAGAAAAAGAAGAGTGTAGCTACAGCTAGGCTCTCCCCTCTTCAAACAATGGATAAAAAATCTCTTAATGGGGACATGGGACAAGGACCAATGATGTGTGCTTGTCACCTAGGGTTTATTTAGCAAATTTATAACACCATATGAAAGAAATAAAAATGCAGCCATTCAATCAAGAAGTTTTGCAGAAATTCACTTACATATCACCAAGAAAAGCATAGCAAACCCTAGTTGTAACGCCTTCCACCAAGAGAAATGCCAAAATATGCCAAGAAAGTCTTCCTTCAACAAGTGCGCCTCACAATTTCAGCCAATAACCCAAGAGAGGATGCAAATTTAAGACCTCACTAATGAGTGAGTGTGAGATGATGAAAAAATGAAGGTAAAAATCTTTCATTTATACAGTACCATGACCTAAATTTACATTTTAGGTCATGAAAAGGCCGAGAAGGCCAAAATACTAAAAATAATATTTTTTTTACATTAAAATGTCAAATTAAAACCCTAATCAAGCTGAAATGAGACGTCAATCCCCTCTAAGGAAGACGTTAGCCCCTTCTAGGGAAAATGGAGCATCCTGGAGCAAAACGTTAGCCCTTCTTGGGCATCTCCAACCTGCCACATGTGCCAATATTGGCTAGTCTACCTCCCAAGATGTCCATAAGGCTTGATGATGTCATGGTCATCATGGGTGATGTCCTAGGCCTTCCATGGCCAACGTCCCACTGGAAAAGGGCTAATCCCCCTAGGTCAAGCTCTACAAGGGTGCCACTGGTGGAACATCCTCCTCTTCTCTGGTGCAAAGCTCTTGATCCATCTCTGTCCTATCTTTGTCCCTTGATGGGTCTCAGCATCCATCTAATGGGATCTTTAGCCCCATGGAGGTCTGAACTGATCATCTCCCCATGTGTACCGGTCCAAAATGTTACCTATTCGTTGGGCATGATCCTACGCATCAACAACTATGCCCTCCATGGGCTCATCAGTCACAGGGATCATAGCAATGTCAATCAGAACTCATCATCAATATTATTAAAAATGTGCATAAAATCCCTGATACAGCAGTTAAAATCTCAAAGACATTACACAAGCCTACAATACAAGTTTGAAGAAAAAGACAAGGCATCTTATTGGGCTAGTGTCCAATGGAAAAGGAAAGTTCCTAGAAGAGACCTTATCCAAGACATGTAAGTGGGTGATGTGGTCAAGGGATGTCTAATAAGGTGGGTGCAATGAGGGCCAAGGATGCAAAAATGTTACATGTGGGTGCCTTTGTAGAAGGTGAGTTGTACCTGTCCTGGATGCATTTTTTCCAAGCCCATTCTTACCTTTTATTCTTTATTCTTTTATTCTTTATGGCTTTTTTGTTCAAGAGCTAATCAAGGGACAGTTCCCTAGCATGGTGACCAGTGGTGACAATGTTACCCACAAGTACTTTCACATAAATGAGAAGGCTGGCTCATGATGAGACCCCCTTTCCCTTGGCCATGCAACCAAGAGGCACTGCCCTAGCATGGTAACCAACTAGTGGCAATGTCATATTGCTAGGCACCCATGGATCTAATAGGATGGGTGATGAGACCCTCTATCCTCTGGTTAGGTCTTATTTTATTACTTTTTTGGGTACCTCTTGTTTCTTGCTGAGAAACCTTTTATTGCTTTCTTAGGGATCCCTGGGAGAAGCATCTCGAGGTTTTATTCTTAGGATTTTATCTTTTACCAGCTTGCTTTTACCTTCTGGGCCTTTAACCCCTTCTTCCCATGAGATAAGGTGCAATCTTGAAAATAGGTCAACCTAATGCCTAGACAAGTGGAATGGGATAGGTGAGCAGGAAGCAAGATGGAAAAGTGGTGTTGTAAAGGGAGTGAACAATGGCCTTTCAGAAATTGCCCCTAGTGGAAAACTGAAACCTAAGGTCATGGGCTTACTAGGGCATCATGTCAATCCTCCCAGACATGGTCAAGTGGGAAAGTTTAAGATCCAAGCATTTGTTAGAAACAAAAGGAATCGGATGCACATATTCAAGGGTTTTGATGATCAAAGTGACACATACCATGATACCCAAACTAATTACCTCATGGAGCAAGAACCATCTCTGACACAAGACCAACCCGATGGTGATGGATGTTATTGTTGCTGAAAAGATAAAGGTGTTGGAAGAAAGAAAAGGTGGGCCCTCCAGGGCCATGCTAAATTCAATCCTTCTCTTGGTACTCCATGTCTGGGACCTGTGGGCCTCGGGAGATGATCTCCTAGTTATCCCTAAAAGTGAGGGATAACATGACCAATGTTAAAATTTCTTCAAACTGTGTCTGTATGCGTCAAAATTTGACATGGTTAGACTAGACACATGCCTTGACGATATGGGAGGGATTCAAGACTCAAGGATTTCTGATTTCCCCACATAATATTTGAGATCATCCATGTTTTCATCAACATTCATAATGGACATCTCATTGTCATCATTATTTGTTTCCATCTGTAGAGTCTTTGTTGGAACTCTCTTGAAATGTTATGGAATTTCCAATTCACCCACCACAAATGTCATGCATTGACCCCGCACAGTGAGAGGTGAATTGGGCCAATGTAGAAATTTCTTGAAATTTTTCTTGCATGCGTCGAAATTTGATGAAGTTAGACAACACAGATGGTTTGACGTTATGGGAGGGTTTAAGGACTCAAGGATGTCTGATGTTCCCACATAATATTTTATATCGTATGTTTTTACATCAAATTTAATAATGGATGTCTCATTGTCATCATTCATCATTTACATCTGTAGAATCCTTGTTGGAACTCTCTTGAAATGTTAAGTAACTTCCAATACACCCATCACAAATGTCATGCACCGACCCCACATAGTGAGCAGTGAATGGGGCCAATTGAAATTTCTTCAATATGTGCCTGTATGCATTGAAATTTGACATGGTTAGACTAGACACATGCCTTGACGGTATGGGAGGGTTTAAAGACTCAAGTATGTCTAATTTCCCCATATATGATTGTTTACACTAGGCACATGCCTTGATGGTATGGGAGGATTTTAAGACTTAAGGACATCATTCTCTTAATCATTTCCATCATCATGGTTTTCATTTCCATCATCATCATCATCATATTCATCATGAACCAATTTCGCCATCCATGCCAACAAAGATCAAACCTGACATACCCATCTTTACAACAAAACCTAATGAAGATGTCAATTTCCATGTATTTGCCTTTTTCTTGTGGCATTCTTCGAGATGATTAAACAATGATTTTATTAAGTTGAGACAACCCAAAATAATTTTATAGGGTACAACATGCAAGTGGTTTAATTGTTAATGGGTTAGGGATTATATCAGGTGAAGTGCTTAATTCCATCCATCAACCCTACATGGTTACTAGTGAATGAGGCCAATGTTGAAATTTCTCCAAATTGTGCATGTATGTGTCAAAATTTGACATGGTTAGACTAGGCACATGTCGCTTGATGGTATGGGAGGGTTTCAAGACTCAAGTATGTATGATGTTCCCACGTAATCTTCAAGATCGTCCATGTTTCAAGCGGTTAGGGGTTAGATGGTACAAAGGTTTAGGTCTTAGGTTTAGGCTTAGTGAAATATTTCAATTTGTTTTAAATTATGAATTAATGAATACAATTTGGATACATTAATTAGCCTAATCATCTGGATTTACATTGATTTACATATACGATATATTTAATTATATTTTGTAACAATTGCCAATAATGACCACTAACCATGCTAACTCTTATATAAGTAATCCTATTTTTTTTGCCAACAATTCATAGAAAATATTGAACACTTTAAGGATATTGCAAAAGTTAATTTGTATCGTCAGAAATTATACTGAAGCATTTCATGAAATTTTGGGCCATAAGAATCAACATTTTAAAAATTGGATTACAAATAATTCTAAAAATTTAGAAGTCTTGGTCATTAACATTATTTTCTGCAACAATGTCAACCACTTTATCATTTTCAATGTTCATATGTTCTTTCAAGTATTTAATATTATCATCATCCTCTTCTTGATCTGCATCATCTTCATCATCATTGAAATTTGACTGTAGACCATCTATATTGTTACCAGATGTATTTGGATCATCATTTTCTATACCATCCATATTGTTGTCTTCCATAACATCATCTAACTCTGGATTGTTGTCTTCTTGTGCCTGAACATAACCATCTTCAACATCATCATGGATGTTAATTTCTTCGATGTTCTCTAATACCTCTCTCTCGTTTTGTTGGACATCATTTTTTTGCTCAATATCCACTAATGCATCGTCAAAACATGCCTTAATCTTGGATCATAATGTATGACAAATATCCATTTTGGGTTCAAAATATCTTCATAGAAAAATACCTGCACATGAACGACATACATATATTAGACATATCTTATAACACTTTTATTTATTAATAAACACATATATATTATTGCAATAAACTATGAATCAATAGATTGATTATCACTATTTTTTCTTACTTGAGTTAAAGAAATACCTACTTACAATGAATTGGTAGAACATAAGGCTCGTTATCCTCTGGTAGGAACCTTGAGAAAATTTATTGTCCTAGATATTTATGTCTATGTGTTTGTGCTTATGAATGTTTTCATGAATAAATAAATCTTTAGATAATATTGATAATCAATCATATGTTGTCCTAGATTGTTATGCAACATTGTTTCAGGCCAGCTTTGGGGGGAGGCCAGTGTTGGAATGGACAACAAATGAAAGGGATCAACATCAACAACAAGGACTTAAGGTACACGTTTCTATCTTATTTATCTTCCCTTATTTATCGTAAGATTCTGTTTGGTTTGGGGTAGAATATATTACCTATGAAAAAGGTATGCCTCGAGAGACATGTCTCACCGTGAGAGTTATCCTAAGTTATGTTTTATATTTTTTCGAGCTTAGGGGACTAAATTACAAAAAAGGCAGTGAGTCCATAGGTAATCTCTTTTTAGACTCCTTAAAATTGAAAAGATAGCCGAGTGATCTTGTCTCTGTCACACTCATTAAAATGGTTTTGAAGAGACGTCCTTTCCGTATATGATTTGGATTTTATGAGAATAACAAAATGAATACATATTATTATCAAAATATGGTTAACACATAACAACATATATATACAGTAAAACGAGTTTCTATTCAATAAGGAAATAAATTGGTTTCTTCCCTTATTTTCCAGCCAAAAGATTACCTATGAAAAAGGTATGTCTCGAGAGACATGTCTCATCGAGAGAATTCTCCTAATTTATGTTTTATATTTTTTCGGGCTCAGGGAACTAAATTATGAAAAAGGCAGTGAATCCATAGTTAAACTCTTTATTATTGAATAACGAAATAAACTCGTTTCTTCCCTTATTTTCCGGCCAATAGATTACCTATGAAAAAGGTACGCCTCGGAAGACATGTTTCGCCAGGAAAGTTCTCCTAAGCTATGTTTTATATTTTTTCGGGCTCAGGGGACTAAATTACAAAAAAGGCAGTGAGTCCATAGTTAATCTCTTTTCAGACTCCTTAAAATTGAAAAGATAGTCGAGTAATCTTGTCTCTTTCAAACTCATTAAAATGGTTTTGAAGAGACGTCCTTTCAATATAATTTTAACCCTTTTCTGGACCGAATGGACTAAGTACAAAAAAATGAATACTTTGACCCTAGTGACTGAAAGAGTTCTCCTTGGTATGATTTTATTCCTTTTCAGACCCTGGAAACTAACCTTATGAAAAAGATCACTCTAGAGTCTTCTTTTAGTTCTTTTCATACTCTATAAAAGTGAAAATTTACATGGAAGGAGTCTTGTTGTGCCATGCTGTAATCACATTGCGTGTCCCATCTTTGTGTATTTGGCCTAATGTCGGCTTCATGTTGCTATTACTGAACCTTTAGAGCATTCCTTAGGTGCAAGCCTTGTAGCGTTTTTTCCCTTGCGATCTGACACCTTGACCCATGGAGGAATTTCCCCTTCTTTGAGTGTCCATATCCTGCACATGTCTCCTTGCATTGAGCATCAATATGTTCAATTCTCTTGGAACCAGTTTTCTTTCCTGCGACACTCATTCCTCCTTTGTAACGTAGCATTATTTTGTTCTTTTTCAAGCTCGTTAAATACGTGAAAAAGACAAAAAAAAAATCAAATATTCCAAAAAGAGGGGATGGGGAAACATTCTTTATTGTTGGCAATGATCTAGTCACCCTTGGACAAAGCAGATCCTTCGGTTTGTTCTGGAAGAATTGAGATCTATTATGGCCTTAGGAAGTTGTTCTCATTACATAGACATGTGTCCTCCTTTGTTTGGTTACTCTTCCAACAATATAGAGAGTTTGTGGTGCCTCATGTGCCAAAGACTTATGTCAATAACATGATTCTTGAGTCTTTTCATCTATCATGCTCTTTTCCAAGGGGAATTATTGCAACCTGAGTCATTCATTTCGCGATAAGTATCTTGACCTTCATGAGTCGGCCATCCTGAGAGTCTTGTCAAGTTCACATCCATAATCAATGAAGTTCGGTGCCTGATGATCAAGGTCGTCTAGTCTTTCCACAATGCAATGTTGAAGACCTTAGAGTAGTGAGTATTCTCCTATTGTACTCCTACCTGAGTTTTGAAGATCTTGAAGTTGTTGCTCAAGTTATGAAGTAATCATCTCCAGCCAAAGGCACTAATGCATCCTAAAGATTCCTATGACATTGTATATCTTATGATGATTTTTAGATGTAGATCCATTTTGTATTGTTCGTGGCTACACTTTATATTGGCATACACATTGGTCATGTAGCCATGATTACTATATATATGGCATGGATATGTGGTGTACTTGATTGACAACCATGCTTAATTTATCCCAAGCATGGGAATGCTCACCTCGATGATTATTATTATCTTATTGCAAATGACGCGCTCATGGATACTCGCTTGCGTTTACTCGACTCTAGTGCTTTCCCACTTTATTAAAGATGTTGTAATGTATTTCAACCATCAGTTTCTCTTCTGAGCTCACACATTAGGGGGCATCTATTATAACTCAAAATGTCACTTCTATGCATTGTTGGTGTTGGCCTATTCATTCATACATATGCTAACCCATTGTGATGGATATCTTCTCAAAAAACAACTTTTTGTAGGGCATGCGCGCCCTATTGCATATGTGGAGCATGTACATACACTAGATGCATACTTGAAATCTCATGTGCATATGCTTGTTTCACTATTGAAAGCACATGTGTGCTCTAAAAAGTGAGAAAAAATATAAAATCCATGCTTTTCGATGGAGTTTACGGGCTATCTTAGGTTTTGCAACCATCTTATCTCTTGTAGCCCTTCTGGAAACAAATTAACCATATTTTGCTCAAATAAAAAGGGCCCTAGGGGGTCATTTGGATATATCAAACCAGAGGCAAGAGAAATCTACCAAATTTTCTCCCTTGTTTCCCAAGCATTCTGCATTTTTCTTTGAGTTTTATCCTCAACATTCCCTTCCATCCATCTTCCTTATACCATCCATCATTTCCCCCTTATATTGGCATGTTGGTGGTGGAGGTAGTTTTTGAGTTTTATCCTCAACATTCCCTTCCATCCATCTTCCTTATACCATCCATCATTTCCCCCTTATATTGGTATGTTGGTGGTGGAGGTAGTATTGAGAGTACTGTACTTGGAGTCAAAGTAGAGGAACCCAGACAAGGTTCATGGAGTGCCACCAGCAAAGTTCAGGTTGTAACCTTCAATTTTTTTATTAATAAAAGATAAAATTTATTGTCCCAGGTCTTTATGTCTATGTGTTTGTGCTTATGAATGTTTTCATGAATAACTAATTCTTTAGATAATTTGGATAATTAAGCATATGTTGTCCTAGATTGTTATGTAGTATTGTTTCAGGCTAGCTTTGGGAGGAGGCCACTCTTGGAATGGACAAGAATAAAAAAGGATCGACATCAACCATAAGGAATTAAAGTACACATTTCTATCTTATTTCTCTTCCCTTAATTATCGTAAGATTGTGTTTGGTTTGGGGTAGAATATAACCTTTTTTGTCTTTTAGGTTGTCGAGGCTCTTCCTAGTCCCTAGACCTAGATTAGGGGGATTTTCTCCATAGCATAAATCCATCCTTGAAGTGAAGATAGAAATTGAAGTAGGGATGAAGCTTTAGGGAAAACAATTCTATGTGATGTGACCATGTGGACTGAAGGATCTTGGGATGAACACTTCTACTTATCTCTCTATTAGATATGTTTAGAGCATCCACTAGGAAGGTGTGTGGAGGTGGCTTGCCAATATTAAGATCAACTAAACAAAATAAGAAAAACTTCTTTGGAATAATAGTAGGAGTCCATCCCACATTCTACTTGCTACATAAAGGACATTCAAGTGTTATATGTAGATACGTAAAGAAACTAAATTGGCATTTGGTATTTTTTCTCAAGTATGTATCTAATTAACACCCCTAGATTATCATTGAAGAAATAAATGGAGCAATACCAAACTCTATAAGAATCATGGCTTTAGGAATTCATCTCTTGACATGAATGAGCATGGGAAAGATTGAGACAAATACTCTATCTATCTCATTGCGATCTGAAGGTGTATGGTCCCCAAATCTTGGACCTACATAATAAGAAAGGATGTGTGCTCAAGAGTAAAAGAGACCGATATTGTCATGAAAGTGATCTTAGAGACTCTACTTGTCAAAAATATTAAAAATCATATGACAATTAATAAATCTTGAGTATATTAATAATGTCAAATTAAAATATCCTCTAACAAATCTTGATCAATTCATGAATTTCCAAATTTTTTATGGATTCAACTAAATTTGGTAACTATAGTTTTAGTTGATGGATGTTAAAAATACGAGTAGAAATACAAAACCATGTCTTAAAAAATGGAAAACATACAATGCATACTACAACCATCGAAGACATGCAAATCTAAAGAAACCTGCCTTACTGATATATGGAGGACATGCAATACATACAACACGAAATAAAAGCCATGCAATCCAAAAAAAATGAGTCAACTATTAAAGTTCATTAAATGCGCGCACGGGGTGATATTTCTGACATAATCAGGATCGGCCACAGCAGGACGAGACGGCGGTTTGGATAGTGAGCAACCGTTAATGCTGTTAATGCTTTCAAAGAAATTGTTAGAATGCGACTTCCAAGATCCAATGATAATCAAGATTTAATTCACATTGGGATCATCATGATGAGACTCAGATTGATCGGCAGAGGAAATTGAACCCTGTGAAAGTCTCATCATTATGAATGATCACAATGATTGGAAGTCGCATTCTAACATTTTCTTTGAAAGCACTAAACGTGCAAGAGCAACGGAAATAACAGCAAGTGAGCTTGCTGATCAGGTCGATAAATTAACACCTGATACATTGATAAATCAAGACAGGGTAGGGGGAGCAGGCGCGGCTAGGGTTTACCCTAGCCGCTGCCTACTAATGTTAGGGCTCGTTCGGCTCTCATCTCATGACCGTTTTGGGTCACCCCCGTCGTTTCCCCTGCTGCCGCTGTCTGCAGTTCGCCGTCGCCATCCTTGTCTCTCCTGCAGTTCGCTGTCTGGGTGCTCGCTTGGCCCGTGTGGTTTGGATCTCCGGATGTCCTGTTTCACCTCTGTTATTTGCGACCCGTCTTGGTTTGGAGCGATGCCATCGTTTCTTTCTTCGGCCGGCGTTCTGATTGTTGGTGTCTTTTGTGAGGACCCCATTGTCTCTTCTGTAATCTCGAGCTTTTGCTGGTTCGTGCTTGGTTGCCGATGGGAGCTGGTTCTTCGCGCCGATCCCTTGGTGGTGTGGATCGGCATCGCATGGCCTTTCTCCTTTGTCTGTGCTCGTTTTCCTCTCATTCTACTTGACGGTTGCGGTCCAGTGCGGCTCGGCTCTTTTCAGGTGGCTCTGTTCTTGGATTATCTAGTTCTGTCTGAGTTGATGTCGGTGGTGGGGTTTTCGGGGAGCGGCTGGGGCAATTCCTAGTGTCTCATGCCTTTTCCCTCCCTTTGGCCTGGTTTTGCTCGTTTCTCATGCCCTTTTCCTTTGGCCTGGTTTTGTGTATAGGTGGTTCGGGACGTCATTGCTTTGGCTGCTGGTGTTTTTTCGTTTGGGGCAGACTCTTTCCTCTGCAGCCTTTGACTCTTTTTGTTTGGTCCGTTCTGGTGTCGCGATTTATTTAGGGTTTGATGTATATTAAGAGCGTAGTTTTTCTGGTGTCAAGAAATTGGTGTAGTATTCAGTTTTTTGGTGTTGGATTTAGTGGTTGTGTTGTCTTACTTTCTATTCCGTCTTAAAGATGTATGCCGTTTTGATCTGGTCCATCCCGGGGCTTTGTTCATTGCTTGCTCTATGCCAGTTTTTGGATTTGCTTCCTGAAATTGCATTTGTGGTTTTGTGATGGGATTTTTTTGGATCCTCTCTTTGTACTGCAGGATTTGCTTTGTTTTCCATAGCTCTAATGTTTTCTGATATTATTCTGATAGTAATCAAGACAGTAATCACTCCATCAATCAAGACAGTAATCACTCCATTGATAGAGAGCAGAGTACCATCATGGTAAGTTAAAACAACTAATGGCTCTTCCACCAGCAGCACACGATGCACATAATATCGTAGCACACGATGCACATAATATCGCCATACAAAACGTCATCTGCAAGGGATTGGAGACATTCCCCACAATGCCGTGAGAAGCCCAGATTTGATAATGAAGTTGCCAAACACGTGGGCTGAATTTCTAGTGAGCCAAGGCTATTTGCAAGGAGTCCAAAGAATTTTCCCAATAGGGACCGAAGAAGATACAATCTAGAATTTCATTACTTAAAAGAGAAATAGAATCTAGAATTTCATTAGTGAAAAGAGAAATAGAGTAATAGAATAATGAAGCAATCACAGAAATGAACTATGCCATACCGAGTCCACACATGAGATGGCAAAGGGGTCCATCACCCAACAACTAGGGATCAAGAACACCATCTACCTATGGAAAATGGATGAAATAGAAGTAAACTTGATAGTCAATATAATCCATTATCCACCATTATCCACCATGGAGCCATGAGTATTCATGGAGCCATGAGTATTCATTAGTCGATTTGGAGAATGAATGTTGCATGTGTCGGGGGAGGGTGTCTTATATTTCTTGTACTTCTTACATGTGGTCTTATCATTCTTGTACTTGTTACATGTGCCCAATGGTCCAAATCACTTTTTACATGTGGTTTTATCGTTCTTGTACTTGTTACATGTACCCAATGGTCCGAATCACTTTTTACATGTGGTCTTATCATTCTTGTACTTGTTACATGTTCCCAATGGTCCGAATCCACACATGAGATGGCAAAGGGGTCCATCACCCAACAACTAGGGATCAAGAACACCATCTCCCTATGGAAAATGGATGAAATAGAAGCAAACTTGATTGCCAATATAATCCATTATCCACCATGGAGCCATGAAAATGAAGCAGAGTATTCATTAGTTGATTTGGAGAATGAATGTTGCATGTGTCGGGGGAGGGTGTCTTATATTTCTTGTACTTCTTANGAATGTTGCATGTGTCGGGGGAGGGTGTCTTATATTTCTTGTACTTCTTATATGTGGTCTTATCATTCTTGTACTTGTTACATGTGCCCAATGGTTTGAATCACTTCTTACATGTGGTCTTATCGTTCTTATACTTGTTACATGTGCCCAATGGTCCGAATCAACTCCATCTGTTTGGTAAAGTTTTTTGAGACCATATGCTTGATAATAACTCCATCTGTTTGGTAAAGTTTTTTGAGACCATATGCTTGATAATTAGACTGGAGTCCATATGCTTGATAATCTTAGACCATATGCTTTTCTAATTAACTACTTGATAATATTAGACCATATGCTTGATAATTAGACTTCCACACCATATGCTTGATAATTAGACTAGAGTCTATGATTGATAATTAGACTTCTATATCATATCCTTGATAATTAGATTGGAGTCCATATGCTTGATAATCTCAGACCATATGCTAGTTCATATGCTCAATAATTAGACTTTGAAACCATATGCTTGATAATTAGACTAAAGTCTGATAATTAGGCTTCTATACCATATGCTTGATAATTAGATTGGAGTCCATCTGCTTGATAATTATACCCTAATCAATTAATTTGATGATCTTAATCCCTTGAAAGACCATATACTTCTACTTTATTATTTTTCATTTTCAAGTGAGAACAATTGTTTCCATAACTATAGAAAACCCCTACCACACCTTCCACCCTAAAAATGTTCAAAATGCTAAATTTAAATATTAATTAATTAATAAATATTGTTTATAATTAAAAATGTTAATATATTTTAAAATAAAATTTTAAACAAACTAATATAAAGTTTTTAATTAAAATTTATTTTAATTAAAAATTAATCAAAAAACTTTAAAAATAATCATATATAAATTCATTTATTAAATTAAAATTTTAGAAATTAATA
>CBVK0100043912.1:0-29913 GCA_900067695.1 Picea abies
CTCTTCCGATCTCACCCAGTCGATCACGATTTTAGAGTCCCAAAGTAGTTGGAAGTCAGAAATATTTAGCCTAGTGGCCAGGAGAAGGGATGCCCAGGGTCCCAATAGTTCCTCTTTTGTATTAGTGCCAAGGCTGCAGTTTAGAGTCTAGCAATAGCAAGAGTTTATTGAAACTCGAATGAGACTGCCAACATCACAGTTGAGGCCATTTGAATGAGCGACACCATCAAACCAACCCATGGGCAGTCTCTCAGAGATCACAGTCTTGATCCTATTCTTATGAATATTTTTTTTTCTGTCTAAATTATTCCAGCTGGTGAATGCACCAAGAGCTTTGCAAATAACCATGGAGATGGAGGGTAGTGCATTGTTAAAAATAGAGTTGTTTCGTTCTATTCACACATACCAACAAATGAAAGGAGGGAGTGTGTGCAGAGATGGTTCTGTGCCATTCCATCAGATGTAACACTCTAGAAGTGTGGGGTTGTCCCAAGTCGAATTAAAATGGAGGATATCAACGATCCTAGACCAAACGCAACTAGTAAAAGAATAACTAACAAAGAGATGTGAAGCTAATTCCTCCTCCCTGCAACAGAGAGTGAAAAAACTTGGATCGATCCAATCTTTTCTCTAAAGTAAGTCCCAGGTATTTAATTTGTTTTCAAAGGAAATCCAAGAGAATAGTTTTATCTTCAATGGGAGGTTCTAGCCCCAGAAATTCTTCCTCCAACCCTGTACAGGATGCAACCACTGAAGGTTTTTGATGGAAGTGTAGAGGTTTGAAACTAAAATGCAACCATATGAGCCACCACCAGTCCAGTTTAGGACATCCTCTTGATCTAGTAGTTTTATACCTACTGCTTGTAAAGTGAAAATAAAATGGTATAAAATGGTCCCACTCTAAGGTGAGAGGAAGAGGCATACCAAGTTCCAAGCTAGTGCACCAACAATTTGTAATATTATGTGAACCGCTCACATTTTATGCTTGGAAGAGAAAGTGGATCTGTCGAGTGTGTAGATAGGCGAGTAGTTGGATTGATAAAAATGAATCAGCTCTGAAGCTAAGGATTCAGTCCTGTCCAAGGTGAATGGAGAGGCCATTCCCTGGATTCCAGGAGATCCATTGAGTGATGAGAGGGGTCGTTCAAGATAAATTCCTCCAGGTGTGTGAGACTGAGCAAGGAATAGTTGGAGGCGATCTTAGCTAAGTGGTAGTAGGAGTATGTGGAAGATATTTTTCCAAGATGATAGTATGCCATATCCCTATAGTAGTAAGTATTATTGCACAGTTTGTAGCTAGGTCAAATGGTTGCAAGATAGAAGGCCAAAATGGCATAATAGGGGCCTATCCCACCCAATGTCACCACGATGGGGAGGTTCTTTCTCTTTAGGGAGGTTAGGCCCAGGGGAGATGTCCCCGATAACCTGGAGTTTTGAAGAGGCAAAAGTTAAAAGGAAAAAAGTAAAGTTCCCCCTCCACAGGTCACCACCAAAAAGAGATAGTTCAACTAAACAACCAATAATGAAGTGAAGCCCCAAATAAGAACACCTACCCAGAACAAAGAAACAACAAACCAATATATGCAATCTATGATTCAATGGGTTAGTACTTCATAAGACTATCTAATATAAACAATTATGGCAATAAATATTGACGAAATCAATGTTTTGCAAATAATATCACTTACTCAATAAATACTGAAATGACCTGGCATTCAATGTAACAAATCAACACATCATCAATTAATGCCTAAATCATCATTCAATTTCTCTTAAAACAAGACATTGCTGCATAAAGATGAAATATTCTAGGTGTGACGTCAACAACTTAGGGTTAGTAGTTAGTTAGTGTTTCAATTTAGAAAAGAGTTTGAGAGTTTGTTTGATCACTTTCACTTCAATGCTAGAGGTCTAAGATCAATGCCTTTGGGCTAATGGAGTCAATTTAATGGAGGATGCAAGGGTTGAAGGAGGATGACTAAGGACTAGAGGGAAGAGTTTTGAAGTTCTTCTATGGCAGGGCCCCAGAATCAAAACCCTAGGGGAAAGAGGCTCACTCCGGTGTTGCTAAAGAAAGGCCTCATGCTCTCTCCTCCTTCCTTAGGTTAACTTGGCAAAACAGCTAGCATGAAAGATAATTCAAGACAAGAGAGTGTAATGAGGGAGAGTGGTGCTATAGAAAGGCTCTATCATCAAACCCTAGAAGCAGGATGACTCTAGGTGTAGATAACCTAGGCTTGGGATGTCTCTTCCTTCTTGAATTCTGAAAGTACGGCTAGCTCAGGGAGAAGAACCAATAGGAGTGTAGATATGGCTAGGCTCTTTCTTCCTTCTTCAATGGCTGAAAATTTCTCTTTTAGGGGACATGAAACAAGGACCTACTTGTGTGATTGTCACCTAGGGTTGACCTGTTTGTAGGACAAGAGTGTGAGAGATAAGATGAAAAAGTGGTGCTATGAGGGGAGCAGACGATGGCTTTTCAGAAATCCCCTAGTGGAAAACCCAGACCTATGGGTACATGCTTGCTAGGATTCCCTATCAATCTCCTAGAGCATGGTCAAGTGGGTTAATGTAAGATCCAAGCAGTTGTTATAGATAAAAGGAACCAGATGCATATATTTAAAGGTTTTAATAATCAAAAGTGACACATACCATGATACTTGGACCAATTACCTCATGGAGCAAGAACCTCGTCTGATACAAGACCAAGTTGATGGTGATGGATGCTGCTGCTGCTGACAAGATAAAGCTAATGGAAGAAGAAAAGGATGGGCCCTCCAGGGCCATGATCAAGTCAATCCTACTCTCGGTACTCCATGTCTAGGACCTGTGGGCCTCGAGACATGATCTCCTGGTTATCCCTAAAAATTAGGGATAATAGTAAGCACCCGCCAAAGTGTATTTGCAGCTAGTTCGAGATTGAAGAAGAGTATGTTCATGAGGCCCCAACTGCCTTTATGTTTTGTATTTGTAGGTGCTTCCCAGCTACAGATATGAAAGCGAGGTGTGGTTGAACAACCTGACCAGAGGAAGTTGAAGGGGAGATTTCAGAGCTTGGGGAGCACAGTCAATGAGAGGGCAGCCATAGCCATCCAATAAACCGGTTGGCCTTCCATGACAACTTTTAGGGGAGTGAAGCACCCACCAAGGGAGAGCCAACGGTTACACCAATTTTTAATTCTTCTTTTGACCATTTCCAATAGCCAGTTCCAATCAACAATATTGTAGGAGTCTACCTTGATGAAATATCCAAAATATTTGAAGCCTTCTGACATATTTTTAAAAGTGTAATGGAAGAGGATATGGAGTTGAGTTAGCATCCGATCGAAGAGATTTGAGTAATGAAAATATGACTTGGTACAATTTATTTGTAGTCCTGAGGCCCTACAAAAGACAAGTAGAATGTTTTTTATTTCCCTCCATTCAAGAAGTGAGTCATTTGTCAATATCAAGACATCATCTACAAAAAGAAGATGAAGGATCCTGATCAACCTATATACTTTAACTCTTGTCAGATTCCCTTGATATTGGCCAAGTTTTAGAAGAAGGCTCAGACCTTCCATAACTAAAATGAAAAGTAGTGGGGAAAGAGGGTAGCCCTAGCACAGTCCTCTGCCACTGTGGAAGAAGGGGGAAGCTTCTCCATTGACAAGAACCGAGAAGGTGACACTTGTAACACAACCCAAAATCCAACAAATGGTGTTCTGATTGAACCCAGATTGAACCAAAATCAAACAAAGAAAGTCCCAGTCAATGAAATCAAAGGCCTTTTTTAGATCCAATTTTAGAATGAGTGCCTTTGATTTTTTATCTTTTATACTGTGGAGGCATTCTTATGCAGTGCCTATTGCATCTAGAATTTGTCTTCCTTTGAGGAAGCCCAAATTTTCACAAGAAAGTGATCGAGAGATGACCGGCTTCAAGTGAATGGTGATGATTTTAGTAATCAACTTGTAGCGTATATTACAGAGAGAAATCGACCTATAATCATCGAAAGATTTGGGGTTGTTTTCTTTTGGAATTAAAGTCAAAAGGTCAATTTTATAGAGCGAGAGACACGTCCCCACAGTCTAGAGTATTCAACCAAATGCAAAAGCTCCTTGCCAACTAGCTCAAAGTAGTTGAGAAAAAACTCGATTGTCCAGCCATATGGGCCGAGAATTTTGTCTGATGCAAGGGAATGAAGTGCACTTTTTACCTCCTAAAGAGAACATGGACTCTCCAAAGAGTGATTTTCTCTGCAGTTGCTAAAATTGGGAAGAGGCTAGCCACTCTAACCGAGTTCTGAAAAGGAGGGTCCATTCTAGCTACATAAAATGATTTGAAGTTCTTAGTGGCCGCATAAATTATGGTAGGTTGATCATATTGAGTCAATCCACCAGCATCTGTAATTGACCAATTAAATTTCTTGTTTCTGCGATTTGATGAAAAGGAGTGAAAAAAATTTGTGTTGCGATCATCGCACTTCAGCCAAGTAGCCCTGCTATGTTGACGCCAAAGGGCCTTTTCTTCCAGGAGAAGTGAATTACGTTCAGTCTCAAGGCTCTCCAAGGTTTTGTCTGTAAGTGGTCACCTACCGACTTGTTGATCCAAGTGTGAAAGATCTAGTATTAAAGTCTCCAAATCTTGGAGTTTGTGTAGTTTGCTAGTTCTGTGTATTTTTTCCCACCTGTTTACCAAACATTTTAAGGAGGTTAACTTCCATACCAAGCACATCTATAAATCCTATTCGGTTTGGTAAATGGGATCCATCTAGATGTGTTTGACCATCTAATGGATTTCTTGTTCCTGCAAAAAATTTGGGTTGAATTTAAATGGATAAGAATGGTGTCTGCAGGGGGCCAGTTGAAGAATGATCGATGCATGGTCGGAGAAAAAAGGAAATTTGACCCAAGATTTTAGAATATCTGCTTGGAGGATCAAGTCCACTAAGAGGAGGAAGCGATCCAGTCTTTTGGATATCGCATAGGGACTTGAGCATCCATTGCGCCAAGTAGGGGCGATAGTTGATGGAGGAAGATCCACTAGATTGTGATCATGTAGGAGCGAAGTAAAATAATTTTCCAGTGGATCCAAAACAACAATGGAACCCCAACTTTCCTTGGAGTTTATAGTGAAATTTAAATCACCAACGATGATTAGCTTGGAACTATTAAGTAGTCCGCTAATTGCCACCTTGTCCCAAAATGATTTTCAATCAGTAAAGGGAGCATACACATTCAAGAGTGAGATCTGTTGAGAGTTCCAAAGGCAAGTTCCATTCAGGAGAATACCACCGTAGCAAAGAGCAGGGTTTAGAGAAAAATTTGCAGGGTCCCAAGAGAGAACTAATCCTCCTGATGTACCCGAAGAGACAGCTGATGCCGAAAGCCAAGTAGGAAAGAAGTGATGGAGAAAATTTCTCGCTTTGTGGCCAACAACAAGTGTTTCTCGAAGGAATATTATGTCCAGAGTTGTCTTGATGAGCATTCATCTGAAGGAGGTGGATTTTAGGGTCCCTCCCACCCCTCTGATGTTTAAAGAAAGTAGGATCATTACTTTGTTCTCGCCAGGGATTTAATGCCTCTAAGCACCCCCAAGATCCAACTGTATAGTTGCAGAAGTGGTGTCAGAAGATTTTTCCAATGCATCCTCTTTCCATCTTGCACTCCTAGTTTGGAGTGGGGAGAGTTCAAATCCCCTACCTTTTGACCAAAAAAATTCCTTGCCTGGTTGTTCATCAGAAGAAGTAAAAGTGTTTGATGTTGATGCAAAGTCCTGAGGGGGGATGATGGATTTCCCTGAGAAGGTATGAAGTGGGACATGGGAGTGAACCTCCTTTAGGGATGGTACTAGGATGTCTAATGGTTCCACAATTTTATCATCCCCAGGATCTGAGTCTCTTTGTCCCACAGAAAAGTGCTCCAGGGATTTGGCAGTTTCTTCAAAAAGTCCATGAGGGGGATCTATTAAGGGTGGAAGGGTGTCAGATGATGTGGAAGGGTTATTAGAAGCGACACATCATGTGAATAGGAAGCCCATGGGGTAAGTGAAGGAGAGGAAGGGGAAGTCGAAGGAGGGGGCAAGGTTTGTGGCTGGGTCAAAGGTCTAATGTTTTGAGGGGTGAGGGTTGTAGCTGAATTCAAGGGTTTATCCAGAAATGTTTAGGGTTGTTTGCAAGATGGAGGGGATTGGGAGAGAGTGGAAGTGGAGGGAGAGTTGTCTAGGAGATCTATTTCCCAAGTTGTTAAAGAGAAATAAAGGGAGGGACAAAAAAATATCATCTTACTAGAGATGGTGTTCAAAGCGGTGTGGTCAGAGACTTCAGGGAGTTCCAATGGAGAAGCTGTAAAGTGAAAGCGAGGAGAATTTGGTCTAGAGGAGAGATATAGCATAGTGTCTTTAGATGTATCTAGTTCCACTTTGCCCACACAATGAGAACGCAGGTGACCTATCTGCCTACAAAGAGTACACCTGAAAAGTATACCTAGATAGTCAAGTTTCTAGTAGGTAGTGTGTCCCCTCCATTCAATATCTAAGGATTCTCGTAAGCCTTCATGGATATCCAGTTCCACCAGGACCCTGGCCACTATTTTGATCGAAGATTCCAAAACTTTTAGGTCGACTATCAGGACAGTGCCTAGATTATTTCTGATGGCCTCTAAGGCTAGTCTGTTCCAGAGGTAAAGAGGGATTCCAGGGAGGAGTACCCAAAGGTGTCGAAGATGAAAATAATCTTGGGAAAGATTAAAGCTAATGCCCCATCTCTTGAGCATGAGGATGCCTCCATCAAATAACCAATGTCCATTTAATAGTAGATAAGAGTCTTTCGGGGTGTGTAAGTGGAATCTGAGCCAACCCTGTGTCAAATAGGATATCTTAGGAAAATAGTCAAGAAAAGACAACCAAGTCGACTTTACCCATACTATTATATCTGTTTTGTAGATTGATTGGTATGAGGTTCTACCAACAAGTGTGCATAAGGCCAAGTTGACAGAGTCTTTCAGGCCCACATCGTCTGCTAGCACCATCCATTTTTTTGTTTTTCTTGGGCACCAAGGTTGAGATACAATTTTATTTGCACCAGAAGAGGTAGGGGAGCTCTGTTGATGGAGAGGTTTGGTTGCGAAAGGATGGAAAGAAGAGTGGCGGGGGAGGGAAGGAGTGGCTTTAGCACTGGTTAGTGGGGTCTGTGAAGGAGTCGAAAAGGTCAATGGCACAGAGGAACATGTAGGAGGGAGATATATAGGTGTAGTGGAGGGAAGGTTGGGGGGCATCGAAGGTGGGTAAATAGTTGTAGAGTGTGATGAGGAGGGGTCAGAAGTCAGGAATTTTTGGACAGTTTTTGGATCCCAAGGCCCGATGCAGTATGGAAGGGGAGGTCACATATTTTGAAAGTGCAATGGTGGAGGGGGAGAGGTCTATACTCTGCTAGAGAGAGTCGTCATTTTCACCCATGAGGGCGCGAACTTCTGCCTCCATGAATAGGCGCGCTCAATGGGGAACATATCTTTTTTTCCTCATCGGACCCACTATGCAGGGTAGTGATAGGGCCCAAAGAATAGCAGAGATGGTCAGGCATCCTAAATGGATCTATGGAGAAGAGACTGTTCAGTGATCACCAGTAAAAATAGCAGTGAAAATCAGGATGTTTTCCGGCCACTAGGAAAAATCTCAGGGAACAAGGTAGAAAGGGTGGAGGGGGGTTCACTCACCATTTGCAGAATTTTGGATATTTGAATCATAAGTTCTCTCCCTTGGGAGGGATTTGTAGAGATGAGCCATCTAAAAAGAAATCTAAACTCACTCCTCCAACAATTGTCTTTTTGTTTACCAAATTTATATTTACATGTGAGCATGCTTTCACCAATTACACATATTTTCAATGCCATATGTATATCTATTGACAATTTACAAGGAGACATAAGGTTTAGATTACATTGATCTTTCTCTTTTTTAATATTGTTATCAAATTGCACGCCAGATTATACAATTTGTCATCTTCGTGTTCCTATTATGGGTCTTTCAAACGAGACATATAATATGGATTTAACGTCACTAAGAATAGCTATAGGTTAAATGGTAACGAGAACACTGACCATTGGACACTATTTTGAGGGAGTTGATGATGAAGGACACAATGTTGAATATGAAATGCGACAAAGATATATATTATCATCCATATGATACACTGAAACATTAAAATTAAAAATAATCCATTGATACATATGGTATCTCTGTACATTGGTTCTGCATAGTGGATCCCTTATTTTTCTTGACATTAATATCTATGTGGGACCTTTATATGTACTCAATAAACATATAATAGTCCTGAAGTTCGGGCTTAAAATGGATAAAGAAATCATCCATATCCATATGATATCTATGTACATTAAATTTTGCAAAGTATGTTTGATTGATAAATTATTTGTAATGTCCCCACTACAATCCCCAGTTCAATTAATGCTTAGTGTAGATATAATGTGTGACTATGACCAAGAGATGTGTATGTGAATTCTATTTCTAAGTTATAATAATAAAATGTGATGCCATCTGCTGGGGAATATGGATAGATATGGGGGATGAATTAATCCACAAGAGAGGAGAGGGTCTAAGAGAAGGTCTAATCGGGGTCCAAGGGGGGATTATCCATATCTATTAATTCAACCCACTTCCTAAAATTACTATTGGTATATGAACCTTCTAATTTGTTGTTGAGTGTTCCCAAATCCAATCATTGAATGCATGTAAGAAAATAGGTGTGACAAGTCACATCCCATGGTTATTGGGAGCATGGAGGATGAGTACAATTATCTTGGGGAAGTGTGTAAGTTAAGAAAGAAAAAAAAGAGAGGAAATTTGCATGAGAAGTTACAACAGTTTCGAGAGTCATTCTTTTGGATGAACAACAGGAATAGAGTATAATATAAGAGCTTGGATTTAGGGAAACCATGGAGGGAAATTTCTGGAGCATGTTAGAGTGTATTTAGAGAAGAACACTCAGGAGCCAAGTTTGCAGGCCTGAAGAGTGAATTGTTATGTGAGTTGCACTGTAACAAAAAGTGTTTGTTGTTGTTGATGGCAGTTTTCATGGAAGTGAGTTCCCTTGAGTTTCCCAACATAAATATTCCTGGTTACATCTTCCATAGAGACTATGATAAATGAATTGGACACCCAAGGAACTAATATCAGTGAAGGGGTACATTCCTTGGGTTGGACAGGTCGAGAGGAAGGGAGTTGGTGGAAAATCAAGATAGTTGTAGGAGAATGCCAATGGATTGTGGGATTTTATGATTTGTGAGTGGACAATGACCAACCAACCTCTTTTGTGGATTGTTAGCCACGGATTGAGGGTGACTTGCTGTTGATATTTGGAACACCAAGTCTATGGTTGGGTGGAACATCCATCCCAAGAAGTTGGTTGCACAACTATTTTAAAAATATAAGTGTTTTATTTGTTTTCTATCTTTCCTTATGAGTTTTAATTGATGTGCATGAACTCTACGTATAAGGATGACTTACATGTTGTTATAATGAGTGATTAGATGCATTCATGTGTGATTTTAGCATGTTGTAGATGCAATTAATTAATGGTACCAGACACTAGTTAAATCTATGTGTAATTTGTAGTTGGTAAGCTACAATAAATTAGTTAGCAGAAACATTTCATTTTTATGTGGTTTCTGCATAGTAATGATCCTCAAATCAGTTGGGGGTTGTTACATTATGGTATCATATCATATGGTTCAAACAACAGGTTTTTATGGGCCAAGAACCACTGCAAATTTGGGAAAATTTGTTGTTACAGATTTTGTTCTGTGATGAATTTGGGGAAAATAAAGAAAATTAGAGTGAAATACCCAACTTTGTGAGAGAATTCGAGTCTACATGCCTCGGGACTATTGAAGAGATGATACAGGGAATCAATCTACAAAGTTGCAAAGCTAAATTCAACTCAAAAGGTTGAAATTCATGTTTTAATGGCCACTATAGAATTGGGTGGAGTTTCGTGAATCAACGACTGAGATTGTGTTTGATTTTGAGATCAACGGCCCAGATTCATTGTAATAGATTTAAAAACTTACAATGTTTTCAAATTTTTGAAAGAGCTAGCAAATAAACATCCAGGATGCATTTTTTGGTCGTTTGGAAGGTGAAGCAAATTGATGGTTGAGATTCATTTTCGGTGGTTTTTAAAATGGATCAAATCAACGGTCGGGATTCACTTTCATTCATTTGGAAGTTGGAGAAGATCAATGGTCAAGATAATTTAGACTGGAAGATTGATGGGCCAGATTCATATAGGTTTTGGTCGAAAACTTCTAAGCATTGGAGTTATCCAAGAGAATTCATTGATCACTAATGTTCGGGTTGGCCGAATTGACGAAGTATTTCAGTCACCAATTGAAATCACTGATGAATTATGGTCAATTCTGTCATTTTAGCAAGGTGTTTGCTTGAAAAAAGGGAATCATCAATCACCGATGATTGATTATCGGGTCAGCCAACTCAACGAGGTGTTTGGGTCGTCCAAGGGAAACTATCGACAATTGATGAAGAAAAGAGGAGGATGACATGTCATGCCACGCCAACATCCACGTGTCATGCCACATCATACAAGTTGACACCTCAAGATGACGTGCCATGCCATGTAATCATAATTTCCACATCATCCAAGAGATGGCCAATGGTTGATGGTCGAGGTCGAATGAATTGGTAAGGAGTTTCATCCACCAATGAAAATCGTTGACAGTCGATGACCTAGGGTCGAGTCAACTAATTTAGCGATGTATTGAAAATCTGTTGTCAAAGTAAATGGTCGATGGACGATGGTCGAGTTGATAGTTTTTGCAAGTGTTGTGTGCACCGAAACAGAATCATCGATCATTGATATAGTATTTAAAATCAATGATTCAGAATGTTTATAGTCGTAGATCGACAGTGGAGATTCATTCGCAGGCCTAGAGAAGGTTTAACAGATCAACGAATGAGATTTGTCCCGACTTTTAGATAGACAGTGCATATTAAGAGGCTATTATAACAATAAAATAATCAATTTTCTATGATTTTTTTTGGGATTTTGAAGGTCATGAACTTGTAGGGTGATTTTGAGGCCCTAAACTATGTTTTTAGGCAATCAAAAACCACAAGAACAAAGTTTATCAAAGGTACACTATATCTCTGCAACTTAAATAAAATAACTCAGAGAGAGATTTCCAACCAGTTATCCCAGATGCAAAACAAAGATCATATGAGAAAGTTACAAATGAAACAATTAAGGTAAAATTTTGACATCAATTTACTTCCAGAGGGCCAGATTTGGAATTTGGGTATCTAAAAATGTGCATAAAGAGAAAGAAGACAACTTTAGAATACATGGATAAAATGGGGAAACAATATAAACTTATCCAGAGCATAACCTTAAGCTTGGCGCTAATATTTGAGAAAACAAATAGTCATTGGAAAGGTATCGAGGAGGAGAAGACATCTAACCACCTAGAATTTTGAATTGGAGGCTAAAATTTTATCTGAAGGTAATAAAGTAAATTCTGTAGTAGTAAGTGAGAGGAAATTACAACTTTTGGATGTTGTAAATTTTCATTTAGAACTTATAATGAGGCATGAGTACATCCATTGGAGAGTTGTTTCAGAGAAAAATGTCTCTAAAGAATTAGATTTTGACATAGTGCATTGTTTTCTTCGTAAATTGATATGAAGAATAACCTATATTGTGATTAATGAATTTTTTTATAGTATGCATGTGCTAACAATAATTATTACATGCACATTTATTGCAGAATTAGAGGGACATGATGTTGAAATCCTTACTCCAACACCTAGGTATCTTGTTATCTAGTGATTTCCTCACTGAAAAGCAGATTAGTAGCTCACAAAAACAAATACACTACTAGAATATTCAACTCGATAAATATAGTGGAAGTATACTAGAAACCAAATCATGCACACATAAACACCAATATTTTTGGGTAGATACCCATGGAAAAACCTCGAAGGGAAAACTAGTGTTGAGATGATTTTATTATGATACAATTAGGGCTCCTGTAATAGGGATGACGACCCACTGAGAGAAATATAGAAAACTATGAAGAATACTTGCAAACCCTAGAAACTCCTAATATGTTGTACGACCTCGATATTTCAAATTTCCTACGATGTACATACCTTTCCTTAATCAAACCCGCATATATGTGCCTGTATCCATTGAGACCTACATACATGCACTCAAATACTATATGAAAGTTTGTAAAACGTGGCCCTATTGTCGTGGCTTCAATCAACTGAAACCCACTTGCAACTGCCCCTATTTTTTTTTCTCCCTCACTTGATCTATAGATGGAATTCCTTCTCCACCTATCCAAGATCTCATTGAATCACATTCCTTCATGATCCAATCCTTGAGAAAAATTCTCTTGTTGGAATAGGGATAGACCCAGGGTTCAACGCTCAAGAGCGCACCAACAAAGCCCTAACTATTGGCCCTTTCGGCAACACCTGCGAAGCATATGAAGTCTCACCTGAGGTAGAGGAAGGGGTGGTTGCAATACTCAAGTGTCTGCAACCTTAGATGGGAAACAGACCTGTGATTATATCATTTATAGAGCACTTAACATCGATCATTGGTCAATATTCAACCCTTATTATACTTCACAGACAACACAGAGCATCGTGGTGTACACTCATATTTACAGTATTTCAACACTTAACCATAGTAACCCAGATCATATCTAGTAGATTAGCACTAAGCATCCTCATACACATCAGATCTAACAATCATATATATCTAAGAAGCACAGAGCATAAGTGGATATATCAAATAACATAGCATAAGTAAAAACAAATTGAATCAAAGAACATAGCATAACACACATATTTACGTGGTTCACCCCCACCCTGGGGCTACGTCCACAAGATCTTATTCTTTATTATCGTCTTAAATCTGTTACAAGCACAAAGCCTCCAAAACCCTTCTTTTCATAGGACATAAGATCTGCGTAGCTCACTAGATCCTTCTTCCTTGTGTTACATCACTTAGCTTTCTATAGCAACCTCAAAGTAACTTGCACTTAGCCTTGCAAGCCTTACACAGTTTGCACATAACACTTATTCAACATCACATAGATGCACTACCAATGGCACTAAGAAATCACATCTACTCTTTCCTACATTGCTTATCCTTCTATTTATTCATTACAAAAGTGGGCCTAATTGTGGGTAAACCCATGGGCCGACATCCCTTTCCCATTACATTAACCCAAAACCCTAAAAGGGCCCAAAATTGGATCGAGATCCCATGATCTCTGCTTCACCTGGTGCTCCATCTTTGATAGGATGTCGAAGTTTAAAAACAGTCAAATATGACCAAGTGTTCCTAAAAACTTGGTCAAGGGCCAACAGGCCCCCAACACTCACCTGTGACTCGTCCCAAGTCACTCTAGTCTGATCAATTTCGCCTTGAATACCTCGAGCTTGGCTCAAGTTACTTTGACCTACTACAGTGCGACAACCTCTTGCTCAGTGAACTCCTAGATCATTGTGTCATTTACTAGCCCTTCCAGGCGTTGTTCTGCAGTGATGACAACCTGTTCAATCTTGGCTCCCTGGCTTTCAACTTTAGTGAACAGTTGGCATGTCTTTTCTTGGATTGGTTGAATTCATTGGGAGACTTCCATCACTTTACTTTGCAGCATGTGTACCTATTTTCGGGCTATGCATTGTTCTAGAAATCACTTCATTCTTTCGACTGGGGTCAAGGCCCTCAGTTGCACTTGTAGCGTATCTGTGTGCTGCTTTGATTCTTGGAGTTGTGCCTCCAATTCCTGCAACTCTGGATTCTCTGTGAGGTTCTCATAAGTCTGGGCACTTCTAGAGCTCAACTGCTTGTGTTCCAAGGAAAAGGTTTTTAATTGGCCAACTGCGCTACAGGAAGTTGCCTCCCTTAGGTATCTTATTTCTTGAGGAGTCTCGGGCATGGTACAAAGTTCCAAATCTGCGATTCACTACTGAAGTTGTTGGATTACTTCTTCAAGTTATGCCACTTGTTGTGGGACACGTTCTTCAATATTCACTTTTATGACCATCACAGAGCAAAGTGATTTGTGAACCCTTTCCTGTATTTCAAGTTGCTCTGCTAGCAATTGGTCCTTGCTCTGTTGTAATTATTCTTTTTCCTCATCCCACTTCGCTTGGAGGTCAAGATTTTCCCATTATACCTTACTCTATTGTTCTACAAGTGCACTTTGTACTTGTGTCAAAGCCTGGGTGGCTTGCGTTGTGTTTTCTTGAGCTCGTCGAAGGCAATCTTCGAATTTATTAGAGATCTGGTGTAATTGGGTGGGCTCATCGCCTATTCCTGCTGATCCAATTTTCAAGGGCACAGTAGAAACTACTCATCTAGACTGGAGTGCCTGATGCACTTCTTGAATTTCACCCTTGATTCAGCTGAATACCTCCTCTTGCTTCGCTTCTTTCTTTTCTGCGATCTCTAGTGAAGCATCATTCATTGCAGCGACTAATAAGTCGAAGTCGTCCGGTGTGAGGGTAGTCTTAAATGTAGTCCGGGTGGCCCTAGTTTTATTTTAGAATGGGGGCTTTGGTGGGGTAATATTCCTTTTCTTAGAGGGATCCTCCTCCTCTCTAGGTGGAGTAACCTCGCCTTTGTTTTTCTCAGCTTCTGTGCCACCTAGATCTTCACCATCACCTCCCTGCACAGGTGATATCGAAGTAGTCTTAGTGGATGTGCTATGGACATATTGAAATTCATCATCCTTCTTAGTCTTTCTTGGTTTAGGTGTATCCGACATATCTTTAGGGATATCCACATCGGACATTTATGCGGGGTCCACTGTAACAAGGATGTCCACTGACCATTCCTTGGTAATCTACTCCAAGTCTTCTTCTGTCAACTTCTAGTATGACTAGAGAATATATTTGTGCTCATCAACGTGCATTGTGATATAGGTGAAGTGGCGGTATGCGCTGAATTTTATCAAAGGTCTAAACCTATGAAGTGTGTTTGGGGTGAGGCATGGTGTAGACTGGATTGCATTCATCAATTGGTTGTAATAGGTGTGGAAGATGGCATTGGACTGCCACTGCTTGTTCATGTCGCTGGAGTACCACAATGTACAAAACTTCACGGCCAATGGTTCGAAGGGTTCAATCTCTAGAAAAGTGGCACCTTCTGGTAGCTCCCAGGCAATGAAAGAGATTAGTATGAGCAACCAACTAAAGTGGAACTCACACCCTTGGTCTTGTGCTTCTCTGTAATTAAGCTCTAGTTGGTTTACAAGGTACTGCGCCCAGTTCATCTGTAGTCCCTCAGCGCACTTCCCTGCGAGGTCAACTACAAATCCAATCACTTGTGTTGGTCTGTTCTTGCGAACTAGCTTGCCCGTGATTAACTGACAAGAAATTTTCATTGCGCCACTCTGGATAGAGGCTACCTTGTAGCCTCGCTTGCCTTTCTTGACATCGCCATAAGTTTCTTTTATCCTCTGCACTAGTGCTCGGTCTGAGGTCTTTCTAGGGTAAAAATCCTATGGGTCAGGGCCTTGAATACTAATTCCTGTGATCCAATTGATCAAGGTTGGATCCACATTGATGCGGTGGTCCAACCATAAGTATCCTCCATGGTAGCAGGACAACAACAACTTGACGCATGCGTTGACTTCCTGGTGTCTACCGAAGTGCGGGATCTTCATTACATAAAGCAATGTGGAATGCGTGAGGTTCTGGGTCCATGACTGTCAGACAATCTTAGAATTATTACCTTTGGTCCTGGTTAAGTACTTATGTGGGGCTAACATGTTGTAAAATTTACGATCTCCAAAGTTAAAATCACTAAATTTCAGTGCTACGAGCTTATCCTGGTCAGTACAAACTATGTGCACCCCTTTCAAAAGGTACACGGTGATCAAAGTGTACTCAAAGTCTCAAGGTACACTGTCACAGTTGATGGCACTGCTTAGAGGTGGTAAGTAAGTAGGTAGAATGCTTGGGATAAGCTTGGCATTTGTGATTTCATCCCTATGCTTGGTTTGTTTCTCATCGGTCAGCCGGGATGGATTGGCGCGAGAAGTGGAAGGGGAGGCCTAGAGTCCTCTCATGGATGATGCTTGGACTCCTATATATAATTCTCGCTCTGACATGACTCTCTCAGTCATTAAGTCAATCAAAAATTCTTCAACTACTTTCTCAGCAGCGCTGAGCTCGTCCGACATACAAGCTTGGGTCAACTAGCTCGGGTGTGAAATGAATACAGAGACTACAGTGAATGGTATGGGAACAAGGAAATGATCACAGGGTGAAGTAATCTCAGGTTTCAAGCTCAATTTCTCACTTAGCAAAAAGTATTCTCGATGTGTGGCACGACGGACTAAGTAGGGAAACTTAGCAATGGTCTTCTTGCAACGGGTATGAGGCTGCATTAAATTATGTTCTGTCCATTATGGCATGGTCGAACGGTCTAGTGACAAGCCATAAATTCTTTCTTACCCATTCAGAGCAGCATTCAAACGATTATATTGGCTTCCAACGGCTATATTACTTCACCTCGACAAAGTGGCACATGTCGTTGTTCTGATATCCCGACGAAGCTCCAATTCTGCAAAGTGTCTTGCTGCGAGGTACCCTCTGAGATCTTCTGTAATTTTTCAATCTTAGCCTTCTTCTTAATTATCTTTCTAGCCTTCTTTCCAGTGAGCTTCATCTTAGTGATTCTCTTCCCATTTTGATTCTTATTTTCCTCAGACATAGTCACTTCATGCTGGTGAGATTCTCTCCTAGGGTTTAGTATATCACTTCTTCTTTGTCCGAGGTAGAAATTTTAGCCTTTTGTGTAGCTTTGGCCTCGACATCTGGGATTCTAATGTCAGATGGCTTAGAGCGATTCTCCTGTTCTTCTATCAACTGTGCGATCCTTTTAGTCATGAAATATTTTAACTCTTGTCTTTGTTGTTCTAAAAACTCTTCTTCTTCCTTCTTTCTGGCTTGATCTCTTTCAATCCAAGGTTTTCTGAGTAGCATAGTAAACAAGGCGTTGTCCTCAATGAATTTTATAATCTCAAAATATTCTTTTGTTGAAGTTGCATTGACTGTCATAGGTATCTGAGTGAGTTTTCCACATAACATCATCAGTTTTCCTCTGAATAGTCTTATTCCTCCCAACGCAGGAATCATGGCAGGCTTCCATATAGCTTCCCAAGTTCTTTCTGGCATAATGTTCACTTGTGTTTCTTCATCAAGAGTACAGTCAATGTCAAAGTCCCCTATTCTTGCTTCGACTTTCTAATTTTCTTTGAAGATATATGGCAATCAGACATCTTTATGTGCCTTCAGGGTTTCTTTCATCTGTATTAATACTTTCTCTGATTCTTTTTGGGTTTCTGCCTTTTCTAGATTTTCCTTATGGTCTTCTTGATTCAAATTTATCCTTTCAATATTAGCAATCATTCTAGGGCAATCCAATACCTCATGGTCCCTAGCTTTGCAACAGAGACAACTAGGTATTCTACCAGGGAATTCCTTCACTAGATGGCCTGGTTTTCTGCAACTGTAACATAAGATTAATCCTCACTTTCTTTTAAATGATCCCCAACATCTTATGCACTGCGCACTAGAATCATGATAACTAACCTACAAAAAATTATTTCTAGGATCCTACATCCATTTTTTAGTCCAAACATTCTTTCTATGCATAGGTATAACATATCTATCATTATACTTAGCAGATCTATTCATATCAAAATTTTGTTCATCTATTAATGCCCTAGTTTTTAAGCTAGGACAAAATCTATCAAACATACCTAGATCGATGCTCTAGAAACAAAAAAAAAAATCACTTATCTTACTTCTACAGAGCACAAAGCTTCCAGATCTAAGAACTTTTGATTCTTATCTTTATTAGAGCACGGAGCTTACAAATATTACCTCTTTTGTGCAGATCTTACCTCTTTCTTTCAGAAATTTCCACTTTTACTTTTCTTAGAGAACAAAGTGTTCAGATCTCACTTCTTTTCTTCAGATATGATCTTCCTTTATTCAGATCTAACCTTATTCCTGGCACAAAGATTCACAGCTCGAGTAAAACGTTGTGCACTAGGGAAACAAATCTACGCACAGAGATTTCTTTTGCACAAAGTTTCTTCTTCCTCAGTTCCCAGCAATCACAATTTCAGGTCCTGGCAATGAAACCATTTGTTGGCACAAGGGCAGACCCATGGTTCAATGCTCAAGAGCACACCAACAAATCCCTAACTACGACCCTTTCGGCAACACCTGCGAAGTAGATGAAGTCTCACCTGAGGTAGAGGCAGGGGTGGTTGTAAGACTCAAGTGTCTGCAACCTTAGTTGGGACACAGATCTGTGATTATATCATTTATAGATAACTTAGCATCAATCATTCGTCAATATTCAATGCTTATTGTACTTCGCAGACAACATGGAGCATCGCGGTGTACACTCAGATTTACAGTATTTCAGCACTTAACCATAGTAACCTAGATCAGATCCAGTAGATCAACACTAAGCATCCTCATACACATCACATCTAACAATCATATATATCTAAGACGAACAGAGCATAAGTGGATTTATCAAAGCATGTAGAATAAGTAAAAACCCATTGAATCAAAGCACATAGCATAACACACAGATTTACGTGGTTCACCCCCACCCTGGGGCTACATCCACAAGATCTTATTCTTTATTATTTTACTCAATTTGTTACAAGCACAAAGCCTCCAAAACCCTTCTTCACATAGGACATAAGATCTGCGCATCTCGTTAGATCCTTCTTCCTTGCGTTTCAACACTTAGCTTTCTATAGCAAGCTCACAGTAACTTGCACTTAGCCTTGCAAGCCTTAAATAGTTCACACAGAGCACTTATTCAACATCACATAGATGCACTACTAATTGCACTAAGAAATTAGGTTTGATCCCCAGTGGAGTCGCCAATTTTGTTATCAAACTAATCGGTAGGTGCAGACACTAACAGATCTCCCTAGATCCACCTGGACATGACTCTTTCCCTAAGTTTTGACCATTGAATTAGTTAGTAGGAAGGAACAAGTAACATACCTTTGAATCACTTCCTAAGGTCTTTGTTTCTCCCGCTTCGCTCCAGTGCTCTCATGAGGTCAAGACCAAGACAACACAAACCAACCAAAGTGAAGATAGCAAAATATATTCAACTGTCAACTTATGTGTATGATCAAGGAATTACACAATAAAGTGAGAATGACTTTATGGGAAAAGGACATGCCACTGTATCATATTAATTGAAAGTAGAAGATTGCAACCTGATCACCTTGATGTCGCGAGCTTCCTTTCGGTGGCTCTTGGCTCCAACACACACACTTGCTCGATCCTTATATGAAGAAGATTAAATCCTCTTGATAGACTTGCTAGAGCCTCCAATCTCCTGTTCAAGCTAAGTCCTTCACACAATTCTTTCACCAATTCCCCAATGAATCTTGCTTAACCTTTTCCATGAGAATTCCATCAATATATAGGAGAGAATGAGATGGTTACTTGGATAAGAATGATCCCACAATATCAGGGAATCCAGTACAAGGATAACCATTCGAATGCCAACCCATTCTTCTAGAAGATTCCCTTCTAGAACCATCGATAATTCATCGTTTTCCAAGCTTTAGAGCAAGTTCACACCCTATCTATGTAGCACAGTGTGAGAAGTTCGCACCCTAGCTTAAGGCAGCCTGTGAGAATGGGTCATTCTCACACCCTAGTATATTGGCAACCTGTGAACTCTCTTCAAAAGTAATTTTCTGGGAAGAGATGAATGCCACTTTTCTCAGGAGAAAGTTCTTATGAGGAACCTAAGTACAACATCATCAATATACCATCATGATGACCAAAATCATGGGTAACAACAATCACATATACTCTTTCTTACATTGTCTATCCTTCTATTTATACATTACAAAAGTGGGCCTAATCATGGGTAAACCCACGGGCCGACATCCCTTTCCCATTACATTAACCCAAAACCATAAAAGGGACCAAAAGTGGACCAAGATCCCGTGATCTCTATTTTGCCTGGCACTCCATCTTTGACAGGCTGTCGAAGTCCAAAAATGCTCAAATATGACCAAGTGTTCCTCAAAACTTGGTCAAGGGACAACATCTCTCAAGTGTAAGCACAATGTCTCACACATCATCCTTCTCACTATCATCCCTCCAACCCTATTGGTTAGTTTCTCCCTAAACATCGGAAGTCACGAATTCAATGAAGCTACATATATTAATGCCAAGAAGTTTGGAAACTTTATCTAAGGCCTACTCTCCTTCAATGTGCTACTAGGATCCTCCTTCTCTTGAGCATCCATCAATGTCATCTCATACCAACTAGTTCTCCTGACAGACCTAGAAGGGGATAAATCCCTCTTCCCATATGAGGCTTGACTCTCCACACTAGAAGTCTGTGAAATCTACTCATCCTTCAGCTGTTCATGTAATGTCCCCAACCTTCCAGGTTGGGTCATGTCACATAAATCCTTCCAAATTCAGATCTGATATTATAATGTAATGTTACCCAGCTTACTTCTGAGCAGTGATACATCAAAATTCTAGTGCACAATTAACATTAATTGCTTGAAATAACTCGAGGAAGTGCACACAACCCAAAATGGTTTTCACCACACCCCAATCCCTCTTGTTTATACATATTAGATTAATTGTGTGGAATCACTCGAGGAAGTGTGCACAACCCAAACTGGTTCAAATCACACCCCATTTCCTTCTATTTATACAAATTATAACAACAAAATTAACTTGAAATATAAATGTACATTCAATCATACAGAGCGCACCGACATTACAGAATGTAAGACCACTCCAACATGTGAACACTACTGTGTTCTTAACCATACAGAGAATTCAAATACCAAAACATACATAATTGTTTTGACTCTTCTTACAAGTCTTGCTTTCCAGAGCATGAATAATACATTCCAACGCTAATCTAGGTGGATATTGGTGGCCACCCACTTATTCCAACTCGCTCAAAACAATCTTCTAGCAACTTACTATTTTTAGCAAGTTTGTTGTTCCTAAACATCTGGGGCCATTTTGAGGGCCTAAATGATGTTTTTTTGGGGATTGGGCACCTAAATTGTAGCCAAAGTATTTAATTGATCCCCCAAAATAAATTTCCGCAATGATACCTTTCAAACGATCTATCGTGCGCCCCAAACAAAGATTGTATGCCAAAGTTACGCCCTCAGGAAGTTGATACACCAAACTACCCAAAAAGAGGCCCACAAAACTGTTGGCTTTTCATCTTCCGAGGTTAGGGTTTTCGATTTTATTTATGTTAAAAAGGCCTTCAGAGCCTCATTGTAATCATATTCTTGTGAATGTGAGTATCCTTCACATCTCTTCTCAGAGATAAGCTGCCACCATTCTAGCGAGTCTTTCACTCTATATTTCTACAGTTTTGTACATTTCACTCATTAATAGAAATTGTGTATTACTGTATCTTTGTGTTTATGGTTTCATCTTTGATATATTTTTGTTATATTATTGGATATCTGAGATATCTTTGTACATTTTTTTATTATATCTCCACTCTCATTTCATGCCAAAAATAATTTGGATTAGTGGTATCAGAGCAGGTTGCTCTTGATTGTTTTTTTCAGTGCATGTCCCCAACAAGGTAGAAGTAGAGAAAGTTGGGTCTCGAGATTGTCTCTCTTGAGGAAAATCATTCTTGCATGCCCAAGAAACCCTCCATGGTGGAAGAAAAGAAAAACAATAGAACATATGATTCTATTAATATGTTGCTTGATCAAGCTCTCATGCGACAGAGGGACGAAATGATGGAGAATGTTTCCCACATCCTTTAATGCCTACTGATAACAACCAAAAGGTATTCATCAAGTGGCCCCTTTGGAGGCACCTCGCCTTTCAAGGTACAAGTAAATTTTGATACTATTGTATTTGAAGGATAGATAGATGCACATTACCTAGAGAAATGGTTAAATCTACTATAAGGTTATTTCTCTCTTCACAATTTCTCTGAAAGGAAAAAGAACACCTTTGCAGTCCTTAAGGCTCTCCCCCATGTCAAACATTGGTGGGAAACTTACTGGGAGAAAAGTTCCACAAAGTAGTCTGGAATATATGGGGTCGAGCCCACTTGGGATTTTTTTGTGGATGTAGTCAAGGAACAATATTACCTTTTTGGTAACTATGATGAACAGTACATGAGATGGACCACATTGCATATATACAGGGACCAAGCAGTTCCAGAGTTCACTAATACCTTCCATACCTTATGCACCAAGCTAGGTATCAAATATTCTAAGTGGCATTTGGTTCTGAAATAACGCGAGGATATACAAAGATACATCCAAACTCAAATGGAGTTTCTAGACATATCATCATTGGGAGTTGCCTATTGATATGATTTCAAAATCGAGCAGAAATTTAGGCACCAAAAAAAATGGGAGTTTGGGTCTGCAAATCCGCAACAACCAAAGTATGATAAAGACGACCCTAACAAACATCCTCCTGAAAACCAGTCTAATCCACAGGAAAAGAACGGTCACGGAAAGAAGAAGAAGGAAAATAGAAAGTGGTTTGATTTCCACAAATTCCCCTGGCATAACATCAATTAGTGTTGCTCAAAATAGTCATTGGTGGCCAAGATCAAAGAAAAATATACGAACCCAGATTCAGAATCTGATTCAGAAAATAATGGGATAAGACAGATCATCGACATAGACCCCACTACTACTGTTGCGACCACAATAATTTAACCAGAGGAACCACCATATCTTAAATATGGGAAGCGCATTTTTCATTCACAAATGTGGGTGAAGGGGACCCCATTGCATTTTATTGTTGATAGTGGAAGCCAAAAGAACATCATCTTAGTAGAGGTCATGAAATAGTTTGGATTATAGAAAAAACCACACCCACAACCATATAACATTGGGTGGCTTCGCAGGGGACGAGATCTTCGTTTCATCCAGTAGTTCCAATTGTCATACGACATCCAACCTTTCAAGGATGAGGTATTATGTGATGTTTTCCCATTGGATGTCTTTGATTTTCTCTTGGGCTAACCATATATGTGGAAGTGCCATGCTATCTATGAGTCTCGATCCCATAGTGTCATTATTACTTTAGGGGGTCATCTATAGAGGATGCCAGAGGTAGTTCCAACTATTGTCCCACCTAAATAGTTCCACAAGGTAGTATCTCATGCTAAAACAATTAGCTTCTTCACAGTCTATAAAAAAAGGTGAACAAAAGAGCACCACTACAGCCTCAGTCCAAGCACCTTCTTTCCACCAGAAGCAGGTCGAAAAGATTGAAAAAAAGAAAAAATATTCCTTCTGCACACATTAATATCATGTAGCCAGACTGGTTAAAAGGGTCCAACCCTTCCAGCCACAGGTTCATGACAACCTTCAACAAGCTACGCTGCACAACTTCTCCAGTAAGGAAAATAACTCATCAAGATGAAGATTCAACAAACGATTTCCCCTCTCCCTCGGGAACTCATTGCAATGGATACCATTGCTTACTAAGGAGTGAGGATTGATCCAGGTGGATATCGATGTCTACCCACCTATTCCAACAGGCTTAAAACAATCCTCTAGAAACTTACTATTTTTAGTAGGTTTGTGGTTCCTAAACTTCCAGGGCCATCAGAACACCATAAATGAATCTCCTCGACGATACCTCTTTCCAATGAGCTATCGTTCACCCCAAACGAATATCATAGCTGCTGATGTTGTTTCAACATCGCAATTCACGGGCTGTTTCAGCCACGTGAATTGCGCCCTTGATTGTGTCGGCCTTGACTGCTAACTGTCACGGCTCGTGTTTCAGCATCGTGGCGGTCTCTTCTCTGTTTCATCATCTGCACTTCTGAACTAAGTGACAACTCCGTGTTTCAGTATCTCCATCCTCAAACTATGTAGCTGTCCGTGTTTCAACATATGCGACCTTAGACTGTGTAGCAGCTCCGTGTTTCAGCATATGCGTCCTCGGACTGTGTAGCAGCTTCCGTGTTTCAGCATCAATTCAACAGCAACTCTAGATAGTTCTGTGTTTCAGCATCGACCTTGAATACTATTCTGCAAATATGGACACTTATGCACTTCTAATCAATGGTTAAGTGCAAAAGTAATGTAAAATATTATGCAAAACAGATTAAGCATATAGTAAATGAGAAAGGGCGTTGTATACCTTGGAATGATCAGATGAAGTGATATTATGAGTCTAAATACAAGTGATGAAGGGTATAATAATGGCAAAAATTATGGGCAAAAAGGTACAATATGTGGTCCTAACATCCCCCCCAGCTCAAGGTGTTGCATGTCCTCAGGCAACTCACTCTGAATCAGAGTCTTGATACTGGCTCTGACCGTGTAAATTACTCAAGCAGTAGCTCCGAGCGGTACTGTCTGTTGGCATTTTGAACCCTTGTACTTCCTGCAATCTGTGCCATGCTGCTGTCTCGGCCTTCTGAGACAATTTATACCTGACTTGATATATTTCTATTGGCAGCCAGAGGAGGGGAAAGTAAAATTTGTACCCTATCCAATTTTCAGCATAGTGTCTCACACACTGGATGTAGCTGGGTACCCTTGAAATTGTTGCTTTTAAGTTGGCCGGACCAAAAGGGTTGTGCTGTTGTCTCTTTTCTGTAGATTGCTGCCAAAACAGGTTGTTGGCCTGGAGGGCAGGAATCTCGATGGCACTGATACTTTGCTGACATTCTTGGAGCACTACTGACTGTAGCTGTTGGACATGCTCAGTCACCCCTGGTTTTTTGAAGACCTCATAATATTCTGAAATGAATCTGGCTGCCCTCTCTGGTTCTGGCCTAATCTAGAGGAGTTTATTGTCCTCATTGTGCTTCGCAGCCGAAAAATCACTTTGCCACAAAATTTGATTGTAAAGAAAAGAAGTAAAAGCTCGAAGTTGAACATCTCCAACAAGAGGATTGATATTGAGCAGCCTGTTTTCCGGAATAGCCTCATTATGGAAGTATGCTTCACATAAGAGGTGCTGATCCCTGGTGGAGGCTGCTAGAAAAGTCTTGACAAAATCTGTTGGTTGTATAACTTCATGGGATTTGCCTTCAATAATTGATTTAATCTGGAACCATGTAAGTCTTTCTATGAGAAATAAAGAATAATTACAAGAAGGTTTCCTTGTGGCCATTAGTGTGTGCATCAAATCAAAGATTTTGACCATTATAGCTTTTAAATCTCTATTTTTCTTTTTGACTTCTCGGACTTCCTGGCGTGTCAGGTCCAATGCTTCCCAATTCGAGAAAGTGTGATTCCTCCAGGTTTTCCTGTATACTTGCAGATGTTGGGCCTGTGTCTTAGCATACTCCTTCTTCCACTTTCGTATTTCAGTATGTTCGCCCCACAGGTGAGAAGTCTGTGTTTCAGCATCTGAAGTACTGGGGCCAGGCAGGGTTTGAGTGGACTGTTCCCTGGAAGTGGAGAGATTGGATTGACTGGGAGGTGTGACTTCCTCCATGGGCAATGTTTGCACAGCCTTGTTGGCAGTAGGGATTTCTTTCTTAATTTTGGAAGGGCCTGCTGGTTCTTGTGTTACAGCAGGTTCAGTCTTGATTTTGCTAGGGCCTGCTGGTTTTTGTGTTACAACAGGTTCAATCCTGGCTTCAAAAGGAGAAGGGGTGGGGGATTTTCCTGGTACTAGAACTTGAACGATCTTATACCCTGCCCGATAATAGATATCTCTGCATTGGCAGCACATGTACTCCTTGCATATACTTTCTGTGGTTTGTGCTGCCAGGATTGCTGTTCTTTCCAAGGCATACCGACTTAATTCTTTTTCATATGACTCCCTTGCCCTGGCCATTGTTGGTTTGGATTTAGAGATGACTGGTTCTTGTGTTGCAGTCATTGTCTCCTTAGCTGGTTCTTGTGGAGCAGCTACGGGAATGGCAACTGATGCCTTTGTTTCAACCTCCTGGTGTAGGGAGAGTAGTGTTTCAGCACCTTCAACTTCTGATTCCTACATCTCAATGTCCATATCAGTGGGTGGTTCTTGTGTTTTAGCCACTGAATGGGTGGCCGGTTTTTCAGCCATGTTGCTTGATGAAGGTGGTGTTGCAGCATCCTGTGATTCCTGAAATTCGATTTGAACATCAGTGACTGGTTCTTGTGTTACAGCCACTGGATTTTCAGCCGTTTTGCTTGATGAGGGTGGTGTTACAGCATCCTGGGTCTCGACTTCCTCAATTTCAAAATCAGTGGCTGGTTCTTGTGTTTCAGCCACTGGATGGATAGCTGATTGTGTTTCAGCTACTTCAAAAGCAAATGATGTCTGGGCCTCTAATTCCTGCAACTCAGTTTGAATGTCAGCGGCTGGTTCTTGTGTTTCAGCCGTGACTATTTCCTGTGTTTTGGCCATGGTTGGTTCTTGTGTTTCAACCACTGAGTGGGTAATTGGTTCTTGTGTTTCAGCTACCTTATATTCAGTTGCCAGGGTGTCTGGTTCTTGTGTTGCAGCGCCCATGGTTGGAATAGGCAAAGATCCTGGGGTTTGGGAAGTTGAAAATGTACGACGTATCAGTCGAATAGGTGGGGTGTCTAGAGTAGTTGTCATAAAAGGTGGCCTTATTGAGGCTCTTGTCTGCTTTTTGCGCAAGGAGGGTGGAAAGGGGGCAGCCTGTTTTCGTTTCTGTGGGGGTCTTTTCTGACTGATAGGGCAGAGAACATTTTCTGGTTCAGAGTCATCACTGAGAATATGAAGGGCGGGAGTGGATGACTCGGGTAAAGTATGTGGTGGATTAGGTGGGGTAGGGGAAATGACTAGACTGTTTGGTTCTTCGGGCGGGATATGGGGTACTTCGGGGGCGTCTGGGAGGTTTGACTGTTGCTTCTCCTGGGGAATTTCAGCAGCTGGTTGACGGTTCATAGGTGGGTTTTTTACTGGGGGGTTTTGCTGAGCAAAACCCCTTTGAATGAGTAATTGGACAAGACGATGGTGGGTAATTGACAGGGTTGGATCTTTTGCCTTTCGACAGTATGGTACCATATTTTTCAAACAGCCCAATAAATAATGAGGAATGTTGACCCATCTGTTATGCCTTAGATGAGAAAGCAGGAGGAGTTCATGCTGATACACTACCTGATATCGTCCTTCGCAGGTCAGGTAACGCTTGATGAGTCTCGTGACTCCCGGCCATGGAGGTGGTAGTGAACTGAGTTGAACACCTCTGCCCTTGAATATAATTCTTTCCTCAGGCAGGAAGAAGTTCTGCTGGGCACCCCTGATAATGTGCTTTTGACTGAATATTCGAGTGCCGTCGGTTGGGAGGCCTGAGACCTCTGCTATATCCTCCTTTGTTACTGATATTCGAACCGTGTTAACGACATAATGGTCTTCCTGCAGATTCAGGGCAAATTGCAGGACCTGCTGTTCATTATACCACTGGAGTCTGCGGAAGTAATTGAGCCACCCTGCCTGTTCGAAGATTTGATACGCTGTTGGATATCGTTCGAGCAGCGTTGTGGTGGCGGGCTCATTCCTTATGGCGGATCCTCCCATGGATACTAGCTTAATAAAATACAGTGTCGAGAGTTTGTGTATCAGCTCTGGTAAAAAGTGATTTTTTCCGAGCGACATTATGCAGGGGTGGAGGTAAGAATGTGTGAAAAGGTGGTGAACCGGAATGGCGGCGGTGAGATCAGGTGAAATGATGGTATCGCGGATTTGACATGTACTTCCCCTCCCGTCAAGTGTGGTTAGTACTGAATGTACTTAAATGGTCATAATGACGTCGAATCTTTCCCATTAATTATAGCCTAACTGAATTACATAAACTTTACATACCTTTGCCTTACCATTTGGTTTGTTCAACCAACCGGATATGATGTTTGTTCGTGGTGATGCTGTTATGGCAGAGTCTTTTTGATTATGTTGAGGATCTGTTGTGCGAACATTTGAGAGCGTAGAAGCTTGCTGTCGGACGATGGTGCAAGGTGGGTGTTTCAGCAACAGAGAAAAATCGAAACAATTGCTATAGATGAAGAACTGCTGATGACTGGTGTGTCAGTATCGGAAGAAAATCAAAAAGTGTTGAACGGTGGTGTTTCGGCATCGTGAATGAATGATGAAGGGTTGCTGGCAAATGGTGTTTCAGCAACAGAAAGAGACGAAACAAGTGCTGGATGGAGTTGTTTCGTCAATGATGGAGGGTGAGAAAAATGAAGGGTTGCTGATAAAGGTGTTTCATCAACAGAGAAGAACGTCGAAACAAGTGCTGGACGGAGTTGTTTCGGCAATGGAAATAGTGAGAAAATGGCGGGGGTGGGAAGAAATGAAAAATGTTGAACAATGGTGTTTCAACGTCAGGGAAACTGATGAAAGGTTGCTGGTAACGGTGTTTTAGCAACGGGAGGAAAAATGAAAGGTTGCTGGTGTTTCAACAACGGGGAAAGTTGCTGCTAATGGTGTTTCAGAGATGGAAGGGGAAAAACGAAACAAGTGCTGGACGGAGTTGTTTCAGGAACAAGGATGATGGGGGAATGGCGGGCTGGAATGTTTTTGGAAATGGGAAGAAATGAAAAGTGCTGAACAAAGGTGTTTCATCATCAGGAAGAAAGTCACCAGTGTTCTTCAGCGGTGTTTCAGCATTGTGAAAAATCAACAGTGCTGCACAACGGTGTTTCAGCATCGTGAAAAGTCAACAGTGCTGCACAGTGGTGTTTCAGCATCGTGAAAAATTAACAGTGCTGCACAGCGGTGTTTCATCATCGTGAAAAATTAACAGTGCTGCACAGCAGTGTTTCAGCATTGTGAAAGCTTGTCTCTTTGAAAAATCGGCCTCTCCTGTGCTTTGATCCTGCAAAAATCGACTGTAGGACGATATTTCTTGACAGGGATTATTAGTAAATGAAATCTAATCTAATATAATATAATACTAAAAGGAATCTCAAAAGAATTAATTATTAGTAGGGGTAGGAACCCCCTCAATAAAAAGAAAGTGAGCGTCTGCCATGCATGTGGCTTTAAAATCTTCTTTGGAAATAGGTCGCTGGTACAGATGGAGTCGATGACCATTTACAAGTAACGGAGTTCTGGAGTCATCGATTGTGAGGAGCCTTACTGTTCCATTAGGAAAAACTGTGTCTATTTCGTACGGTCCTAACCATCTTGTGCACAGTTTCCCTTGAAATTCTTTGAACCGGGAATCATACAGTGGAGCCCAATTACCTTTATGGAACTGCTTATTCTTGATATTTTTGTCATGCCATTGTGATCTTTGCTGTTGAATTACAGTTGTTTGCTGAATGGCATCTAGTCTTTTCACCTCTAGTTCATTAAGCTGCTGTAACCTGGCTATTTGTGCATCGGTTAGGTCAAGGTTGGCAGCTAAAGCAGTCCTTAGTGTTTTTATTTCAAATTCCACAGGAAAGACAACACTCTTCCCGTAGACCAATTCATAGGGGGAAAATCCTATAGTATTTCTCCAGGTAGTTCTGTAGGCCCATAATGCTTCAAGGAGTCTGTTGGACCAATCCTTTCTACTTTCCTTCACTGTTTTTGTGAGAATGGATTCTATAACTTTGTTTGTGCTTTCCACCTGTCCATTGGCTTGAGGGTGGTATGGTGTAGTCATTCTCTGCTGAATATGTGATATTTCTGAAGGGTGGCTTTGAACCCATGAGAAGAGAAAGGAGGTCCCCCATCTGTAACTAACTCTTTTGGCATTCCAAATCTGGTGAAGATATCTGTAAATAAGAATTTTATAACTGCTTCTTCAGTTGCTCTGTGGAGTGCCTTGGCTTCCACCCATTTAGTCATGTATTCTGTGCAGACCAGTATATAAACTTTGTGATTGGATGGAGGGTTGATGGGTCCTATGAAATCTAAGGCCCATCTGTC
>CBVK0100043913.1:0-16780 GCA_900067695.1 Picea abies
AATAAAAATTCCTTGGTTGCTTTGACGTATCTGAAGTCCTAGAAAGAAGATTAGTTCTCCAAGTAACGACATTTCAAATTCATGTTGCATGTCTTTTGCAAATTTCTGGCTTAACCTGTAATCATCACTACCAAAAATAATAACATCAACATAAACTTCAATTAATAAAATATTACCTTGACTTACCTTGATGTAGTGGTTGCTATTTTGACTTCCTTTTTTGAAACCTGCCTGCTGAAGATACTTATCCAGTCTATAGTACCATGCTCTAGAAGCTTGTTTTAGACCATGCAAGGCCTTCTTTAATTTATACACATAGTTTGCATTCTATGACAACTGAAATCCTTCTGGTTTTTCAATGTAGACTTCTTCTTCAAGTTCCCCATTCAAAAAATTTGATTTTACGTCCATCTGATATACTTTAACATTTTTTGAGCATGCATAAGCTAAAATCAAACGGATTGCTTCCATTCTGGCAACTGGGGAAAATTTCTCTTCAAATTCGATTCCTTCAATCTGTTGATCTTAAAATAGAAGGTTTCCTTGTTATGCTATGCAAGCACCCTCTACTTCATTAAAATAAACTTTACAAGACCTTGCTTCATGTGTTAAAATATACAAGATATATTATGTGCTAAGTTTATTCATCTTCTTGTAAATGTTCATGTATGAGGAAATGTTCTTGTAAATGGTTAAATATGTACTTTAAATAAATACACAGCAACACAATTTGCAGCAAATAAACCATCAAACTCACAACAAGAAAAACATGATAAAGGAGTTCACCCCTCTCCGGGCTACATCTCCTTGAGCCTCCATCAATGGACTTGGCTCTCTGGGATTAATTTGTCAAAGATTCTTTTACAAGCTGTTTTTCAACTCAAATGAAAATTCTGACTGTACCATTGGGATCAGAATACATAAAAACCCCAAAAATGACTAATAAAACTCTAAAAACGGATCATGGCTCATCTGGGCATGACCTCTTCTACATGTGGCCTTGAGCTTCCACGAGCTTCTCTATGGAAAAAAAACCCGTAAAAGTCCTCAAAAGCCTCTGAAACATGTCCCAATGTGTTTAGAGCATAACAATTAGCCAAAAATGACTATTCAGTCACATAAAACAAACTATGACTCACCAAAACATGACCTCAATCAATGAGGGCTTCAAGCTCCCTAGAGCTTCCTGAAACTTCAATGGTTAAAAACCTGTAAAATAAGTCATCAAATGGATTTGAAAACAATGCCAATGGATTCAAAATTTCCAAAAACCCCTAGCTGGGCTTTTACGGCACCTCATTCGGCCAAAAAATGAAGAAGATAGGCCTCCTGCCATTTTCTTCCTTCAAGCTTGCTGTCTCTGGTTCGCCAAAACGCACCTCCTGTACGTTGAACCCCATAACACGCTCCAAAACACGTGATTAAACCCAAAACCATGCATAACCGCAAAATGGGCTAAAATTTTGAATGGTTAGCAGAATTGAAACCCCCAACTGCCAAAATTAAGGTCATATGGATCGATCCATAAGACCGGGGGCTAACCGTTTGAACACCAAACTAAACCCACGTGCCCATTTAAAATGGTGGTCACATGGTAATACACATATAACTGGGGCTAAAGTCCATTATAATACAAAAACCCATGCTCTGTGTATACAATGGTCGTATGGTGTACAATGCAACCACGGGCTGGGGCTAAGCCCCAGCCCGACCCCCACGCCAATATACAAAAACTTTAATTTAAATAAATTTAAATACATATTGTTAATAAGAAACACTGTGTGGACTAGTGGTAGCCCACACTCTACCAAAGCATGGAGCCAAAGGGGGAGGTTCGAGGTTTGATCCCCGCGGACTCCATAAAATTTTGATTAACAAACCATAGCCAATAAAGGGGTGCCACGTGGTAGCCCACGTCTGGGCCACGTGGCACCAAAACATTTGCCAAGATAATGCCATGTGTCATCAAATGATTCGATCAAATCTACCAATCCAAAACTGCCACATCACCTCTGCCACGTCAGCATGTACGGTCAAGCCACATCAACATCCGTACAGACTGTACGGACTGCACAGTCAGCGTCCCTTTTTTACTTGTTTGAGGATTCGAACAGATCGTGATATCTCTCGCTCCCGACGTCCGTTTGAGACGAAACGAGTTGCATTGGGTTCGCAACGACGAGGCCTACGCTCTCATTTGATTTGAAGTGATTCCGAGAACTTTTATTTTTGAGCTAAAATTTGACCCCTGGTCCATATTTTGATCATCTATGCATATCCTTTACATACCAATCTAGATTTGTTCCTTGCAACATGTCCATCTTCATTCAATTTATTCCTGAAAACCCATTTTGTGCTGATCACATTCTTATTCTTTGGTCTTGGAACTAATTTCCAAGTGTCATTTCTCTCTATTTGATCTAGTTCTTCATCCGTGGCCTTATTCCAAAATTCATCATTGATGGCTTCTTCAAAACAATTTGGTTCAATTGTATATATGAGTGCTATGTGTGTTTGTTCTGGTGAACGGATTTCTCTTCTAGTCTCAACTCCTGCATTTTTGTTTCCAATAATTTGATCTGAAGGATGATTCTTCTATACTCGTTTGCTAGGGTTCTTTGGAGATACTTGTTGAACTTTATTTTCTGCTTCTGTCGGATTCTCTTCATCTTCATCTTCCTCTTCTACTTCTTTTTCATATTCTTCTTCGAAAAGTTGTTCCAATGATTTGTTTTCTTCTTCCTTTGATTTTGGTCTGCCTGTTTTATCAATTGTTACGTTGATGCTTTCCACAACTTTGTTTAATCTTAGATTGTAACACTTGTATGCTTTCCTTGTACTTAAGTAACCAACAAGTATTCCTTTGTTCACACGAGAGTCAAACTTTCCCATTCTTCCATCTTCTCTTTTAATGTAGTTGTTATCACCATAACAATTTTCAAACCAGTATCCAAATTTCGGAAATTTAGCGAAACGCTATATCACTATGAAAGTATGATAGTTTGGGGGATCGAGATATATCCAATGGCATATAGACAAATATAGCGAAGGTGAAAAAATTATAACTCGGCGGACCGTCGATCTTGAAGAAGCCTGGATCAACGACTAAGGCACATATCGAAAAATGAAGCAGCGCGAAAGATAATTATTCGAAAGTGGGCCAGGGAAACCATTATGGTTTTGTTTGTGGACACGTGGCAACACCAGAGGTACATCAGGGTGAAAAGAGGTCTGCTCAAAACCAGTTTTTTCAACTCCCAATATCAGAAGTTGATGGTGTTATCACCTGCTGATTTGCATTTTATTTTTCCAAAGCATCTTGTCCTTGTGTTATTTTTCCACTCAACTTTTCTAACTTTTTCACCAGCTCCGTCAAGCTCCCATCACCTAAATCCTTCACCCAATGCGATCATCCAAAATAGTCATGTATTCCATGAGTCAAAAATTGACAAATATCCCAAGCCTATACCTAGCCTTAATTCCTATCTAAATCCCTTAGTTCTATAACTTCATTCATTTTTACCGTTATTTTCATATTCCCGTTGAAAAAAAATAAAAAAATATGCCTTTTATTAAGCACCCTTATCCAATCCACAAAATCATGTGTTAATCCTCATATGCCCAAAGTCCTTAGAAAATAGAAAAAGGGGGTTTTTTATATTAATATTTAATCCAATAATTAATTTATGAAATCACGTCAAATCATGGGAACGAATCTCAATTTATAATATGGAAAAGTCAAAGGTTGGATGGAGGGTGCACATACATATTGGGGATTAAAGTAAAGAGGAGGTTAATTGTGTGAAGGTGGATTGGGGAAAACTACCGTGGTTTATTTGGTGGACACATGTTTTTACGTGGAGCACATCGAAGGTAAAAGAAGTTTGGATCAAACCACTTTTAGCCCAGGACCGATATAATAAATGCAAACATTTATCATATGTTTTATGTGTGACATTTTTCCAGGAGTGCATTTCAATAATGATTATGGGATTTCCAATAAATGAGATTCCTCCTCATGGTGAAAAGGTTTTACAAAGGTATGATTTAAATTTTACAAATCAAGGAGACTAATGTTTATTTCCATGGAAAATAATTAAATGAAAGATGCATGTGAATAGAAACTTGGATAATTTTTATCCAAAGGTTTTATAGAAGTAAAAGAAGAAGATAAAAGGTATTTTTCCAAAGACAGTAAATTGGAAAAACATTACACAGTAAATGTTTTTCACAGGGAAATGGTAAAAGTAAATGTTTTTACAATGAAATGGTGAATTGGGAAAACAAGACATGGTCTTAAAAACCACAGGCATGAATTAAATTATGGAAATTTAATTCTACAGATAGAAAATTATTTGGGAATTATTTTTATTATTTGGGAATTATTTTTATTTCAAATATATTATTCCCAAATGTTTAATGAGAATATGGATAAATGCAATTATATTTGAAATATTATGAGTGAAATTTCAAAGAGAACATGGTAGAGGAAGGAGTTGAAGCGTCAGAGGAATCTACAGGGTTCATGAAACGTTTTTTCTGAAAACTCTCATTTGTAATCATTGTAGAAGCTGAAACGTTTCATTTCAGTTATTGTAACCTGTTTCACACTAAAGGAACTCGAATTGTATAAGTGTTAGAGGTTCTGAGTGTATTAAAGGAGGCAGAAGTGCAAGGGCACAATTCTGGTGGTTCTGGACTCTATTGTGATTTTTCTAAGACTGAATTGAACACATATGCAGAAGCATTTTGAACTGTTTATGAAAAGATTCTAATGGCTATGATATGAGTTTTGTCTTCCTTCATTGTTTGTATTTCCTGTGATATTTTATTCCATATGCATTTTCTTCTGTTTAAATTGGAGAGTTAAAGGCCCATAATTCGTCTTGTGACACTCTCAGCTGAAGAAATTTAAATTGTGTGTATTTCTTCCTAACTAATTCAGAATTCATTTAATTAATGCTCTGATGTAGTTACTTGTTTTCCTCCTTTCCTCTTACACTCTGCAAATTTAAATTTACAACTCAGATTCATTGTCTCATTTAGCCTTTATCCTCTAGAGAGTTCTACTTGCTGATCATTGTTTTCATTCATTTTCAAATATTTTGATTCCATAGCCCTGTGTGTTCCTCCCCTTCTTAGCCAACAACTTTATAAAACCCCCCAAAACAAACCAAATCTAGCCACCAATTTCCATAGATATATCAAGTGACACGAGAGAGCCCTCTTCGAGTTGAATCGGCTAGTGCCTCAGCTCTAAAGTTGGTTGAAACAGTTACCTCTTTCGTTTGTCTATTCAGCCGGAAAGATTTATAGAGTGCTAACATTTTGGCGTCGTTGCCGGGGATGAAATTGAAAAAATTTCCCTGGGAAGAATGACATGGTTGAGTTCTAAGGTCTGAGAGCAGCAGACACTTAGGCACATATTGGCTGTATTCCTGCTTTGGAGACTCCACACATCAAAATCAGTTTGAAGGCGATTCCACTGGTAGAAGAATCTGTAAATTTGAATTTTTATTGGCAACTCCGCTCTCAATGCAGAATCCAGCTTCCAAAACATCATTGGCGACTCCACTGTCCGAAGATGAGTTCAATATCTGCAAGGTATGCTCCAATGAATTGATCTCATATTCCTGGCTTTCCAAATCGTATTCCTCACATAAATTGGCAAAAATATTTGCCTAAATTCGAAGATGGGAAAGGAAATGATGATGCCTTGCACTTGATTAGATTTCACATGCACATATGTAAGCCGGGGGTTGAATTTCATGAGGATTGTTTGATGAAATTTTTTATGGCTACTTTAGAGGAGAGAGAAATATTATGGTATGAAGGTTTAAAACCAGGCAACTTATACTCTCTTAAAGATTTCCATATAACATTCTTTAAGCATTATGGAGAATCTAATTCTTCATCCTTGGTGTTTGAAGATTGTTGTGAATTTTGTGAACATTTCATTAAGTACCTTGAAAATGTTTTTGGAAATGAAGAGTGTATGAATGATGAAATCATAGAAGTCCTTTATGAATATTCAACCCAACAACAAATAGTATCCCCTCCTTTGGTTGAAGGTGAAGCTGATCAAGAAATTGATGGTGAAAGTCATTTTCCTTCCTGTTGTTCCAGAGTCTGTACTTAAGGCTAAAAAGTAAAGGGTCTAGGCATCCGAAAGTGAGTAAAAAGATGAAAAGGGGAAAAATCAATCTTCGGGAAAAGGGAAGCTAAGGATGATTTCTAAGTTGTCTCTGTATTGCTTACAAATGTTCCTGGATGCTTATATCCCGTTCAATTGCGGCCCGTGAACGTTCAAGTTCGACCCAGGTGATGGCGGTTTTAAGTATGGTGTCAAATAGGTTCAAAGCGATGTTGGTTTGATCCAATAGGCTAGTTTCGATGTTGGGCTGTCTTGCAGAGGGCACAGTCATGGAGAAACAAAAAATGAAAAGAAAGTTTGAGGTTTAAAATTCCACTTCAACTTTTTCTTTAACCGTATAAAAGAGAATTTTCGAAAAATGATATTAAGATAAAACACAAAACAAAGGCCTTCTCCCGTAATTGAGTTAAATTTTTAAAGAATCATGTATGAAATGTGAGAAAACATTAAGTAGTCGATAATGTGAGGCTCCTATCAAGGGAGAATCTCACCCTGTAAATAGAAGAAGAAAAATGCAAGAAGTAATATGACGAAGCATAAAATATAGAGATCTAAAAAGTTCACAGGTCTTGTACCTGCTGATAGCCGATACAGAGGAAAAACTGCAAGTGATTAGATGACTAAAAGTTGGTCACCATAGTAGAAGTTGCACTAAATTGTAGCTAAGCATTCATCAGAAATATATATGTGAAATGAAACTTAATATAAGATAACAGAGAAAAAAAAACTCATAACTCAGTCTTCCCGGAATTAGGAATCTTTGGATTGCTTTGGATTAATTTTCAAAAGGGATAAAGTCTCTATTACAATCGACCAAGAAAGGTCCAACCCTTATTCTCACTTCAAAAAGCATATTTATACAAACTCCTAAACGCTAGAATCTCAATCGTTCTATAACTTTTCGGTTACAAAATGGGAAATTTATGCGTTTCACTTCTTTGTCTTTGTCCTCCTTCCTGTGGGTAGAGAAACTTCCTTACCTTACTCTCCGGGTTCTAAAAATAGAACAAGTAGACATCTGTCATTATTTGACACCAGAAGCCTGCCCTTTCGCCTGCTCAGTGCAAGTGATGCACCTCTCCACCAACTGGGCTATCAGCCTGGAAGGCTCTGCTTGGTCGCTCACTTCAAGAGTATGACAATTCTTCACCAGCTGTGGTGAACTCTTTCCCACTTGTCAGTCCTCTGCGATGATGGAGCATAATTGTAAATTTGGTTGTACTAGCCATTTGTCCATTTGGGTCATATCAACCTGGTTGATCTGGGATATCTCCACTTGCTGCTCCTCCATGCTTTCTTTGATGTCTAACATATGTTTAGCTATATTGATTTTTCCCAATGTCCCAACACTGCTCTCCTTATCAAGATCTAGCAAAATTTTACTTATCAAAGAGAACGTTTCTTGACAAAAATTCTTTACTTCATTATCTCTCCCCTTGCTTTCCGATATGTTCTGCTCCCAAACCTTCAGTAGGATATCACCTCTGGTTTGTTCCGCGATGGATAATGATCAAAATCTGGATCAGGGATCAAATTTTGCTCAATTTTCAAAGTGCTTGGAATGCAACGAAAATGGTGCCATTACGTCTGTCTCATCTTCCTGATTCTGGTGGTATATTTACTTTCTCAAACGGAGTCCGTATGGAGAAGATATCATGATCTGGTCGCCAAGCCAAACAGGCAAAAAAATTAATGCTGACTGTACCAGTCCATATAGGACACGTGGCAGGTCTGTACAGGACACGTGGCAGGTCCGTACAGGACACGTGGCGGCTCCAGGTGATGACACATGTCAGGCAGATTTGGCTTTTTGGGCGTACGGTTGGACCAATTCGGAGGTGACACATGTCACCACTGGAAGGGTGACATGTGGCACATGATGACGTCAACATCCTACGTGTCGGATGATGTCAGCAGCATGCGTGGCGATGATGTGGCAACATCTGGTTGGCTGGCAGTTGGTCGATTCATATTGCGACACGTGGAAGATTTTGGGCAAATGGCATGGTGCCACGTGGCCCAATCATGGGCTACCATGTGGCACCCTGGTTTTTGTCTATATGGTTTGTTATGTCAAAATTTTATGGAGTCCGGGGGATTCAAACCCCGGACCTCCCCACTGCAAACGCCTTCATAAATCTGCTCGACCAATGGGCCACCAATTGTCACTTAATAAGTATGCGGGTAACATTCTATTTAAGTTGCAGTTGTTATTGTTTTGGCGGGAGGTCAGGCCGGGGCTTAGCCCCGGCCCATGGTTGTATGCTCCTTGTATATGACCATAGTCCGACAATTGACGCAGGGGCATTAAACCATATGTTATATGTGCGCGAGTGATATATATATGGTTCCATTTTATACATGACTAGATATGTGGCGGGGGTTTATAAATAACCCAAAGTTTTGTGTTACCATGTTTAAATGAATGCGCATGGTTGTTAGTGCACGGGGTTGGTATAACCCATGGTTTTTATGCCATTCCACATGCCCACGACCTAGAGCACAGGAGTGGTTACAACAGTTGTGTAACGGTTAAGCACTTTTTCCATAGCCCGAGGTCTTATGCCACCATGTGCCTAGGTGCCGAGGCGGTTAGGGGTTGGAGGCACCCTAACCGTTCTATGGTTTGCACCATTGGCACAGTTGCGCCCAGTGCCAGGTTTTAAAGTGCATTTTGGAGTGTGTTCTTGGTTCATGCACACAGGGTGCATTTTGGCAAACCAGTTTCAGAAAGTTGAAGGAGGTAAATGGAGGAGGCCTAACTTCTTCATCTTTTGGCCGATTGAGGTGCCGTAAAAGCCCAGCTAGGGGTTTTTGGATGTCCTGGATCCATTGGTGTTGTTTTCAAGGCCATTTGAAGACTTATTCTACAAGTTTTTCACCATTGAAGTTTCAGCGAGCTCCAGGGAGCTTGAAGCCCTCTTTGATGGAGGACATGGTTTGGTGAGCCTATGTTTGTTTTCTTTGATTGAATAATCATTTTTGGCTAATTGATTTGCTCTGAACACATTGGGATAGGTTTCAGAGGCTGTTGAGGACTTTTATAGGTGTTTTTTCCAAAGAGAAGCTCAGGGAAGCTTATGGCCACATGTAGAAGAGGTCATGCCCGGATGAGCCGTGATCCGTTTTCAGAGTTGTATTAGTCATTTTTGGGGTTTTTATGTGTTCTGATATCAATGGTATAGTCTGTTTTTCCATTGGAGTTGAGAAGCAACTTGTAAAAGAACTTTTGACTAATTAATCCCAGAGAGCCAAGTCCATTGATGGAGGCTCAAGGAGATGTAGCCCGGAGGGGGGTGAACTCCTTTATCATGTTGTGATTGTTGTGAGTTTGATGGTCTATTTGCTGCAAGTTGTGTTGCAGTGTATTTGTTTTAAGTACATATTTAACCATCTAAAAGAACAATTCCTCACACATAAGCATTTACAAGAAGATACATGAACTTAACACATAATTTTATCTTGCATATTTATACACATGAAGCAAGGTCCTGTAAAGTTTATTTTAATGAAGTAGCGGGTGCTTTCATAGCATAACAAGTCAGCCTTCTATTTTCAGATCAAGTGGTATCAGAGCATAATTTTGTTTGGCTCATGTGTTTGCCATTGATAGCCTGAGATTTAGCTATTGGTTTTTGTGCAAGTTTTTGTGTTGAAGTTTGATATCTTGCAAGGATGGAGGAAGCTTCAAGTATTGATAGTTCTCATACATTTTCATTATCTAAAGAAGAAATCATAATCATGAGAGATTTGATGAAAGAGATGTGTGAATACAGGAATGTGCGCATTGTTCTTGAAGAGCAGTTGATGGCCATGAAGCAGGAGAAAGACCAGCTTTTGCAAAGGTTGCATGAGATGGAGATTCAACTCCATGAGGCAAAGGAAACCCTTACCAAGTACATGCATGAACATAAGGTATGCAATGTTAGTTTATCTTCTAATTCCTCTAAAGATGAATGTTTTGGTGGTTTTGAGAGTCACACAAGAGGAATAGGGTCCAAGTTGTTGTTAAAAATGGGCTATGAAGGTAAAGGTTTGGGCAAGCATGCACAAGGCATTGTTGAGCCTATTTTTGTTGAAGAAAGACCCAGGTATTGTGCTCTTGGATATGAACAACAAGATGGAGCAAATTCCAAATTCGAGGAGACAAGGGGAAAAGTTCCAAGTACAAACTTTGTTTCAAGTTCACCTCCTTAGGAAGGCTTTAAAGGTGAAAGTTCGAGAACATTTTTTGAAAGTTCAATCCCTCCAGCATGCAAGGCTTGTGCTCAAGATGAATGCGAATGTGTGAAACGAAAGAGTTGTGACAGTGATGAGGAAAAGAACATTGTTGATGGTTTTCAAAGGAGAGCTTGTAACTCTTCAAATTCACCTCCTCGAAGAGGCGATAAAGGTGAATGTTTAAGGTATAATTCTGCTTATCATTCAGTTGCATTTGATTATGTTAAGCATGATAAATTTGGAAGAAAGAATCCTTGTACATATTGTGGTTTGTATAACCATCATGTTTCAAAGTGTTGGAAAAGATTGGCCAATTTCAGGAAACTTTCTAAGCAAAGACAACGTGAAAAGAGGATGCAAAAGATTTGCACTCATTGTCAGAAGCGGGGTCATCTTGTTGACCAATGTTGGAAGTTGCATCCAACCACTCATCCACAACACAAGAAGTAGATGGATATAGAGTTTGGCAAGAATGGAAGAGGAGATTCCATCATTGATGTGAGTCAAGATGATTCACAAGAGGATGATGTCCAGCAGAAAAAGTCACCATTGAGTTGGCTTGGTAAGAAATGGTTGGATTTCTTGAGCAAGTGAGGCTTGCGTTTTTCTGTTGTAAATGCACTTTTCAGTGTTTTGTGTGCATTTATGGGAAGCATGATAAATTGCAGCAGTTTATCACAACTTGCATGATGCAAGTTGCATGTGAATGCAATTCATTTTGAAGGTATTCTTGTTGTTGCATAAATTTGCCAGGAGGATGTAAAAGATGGATATGATGTTCACTTGTTATGCATCTTTTTCATGTTCAACTCTTATGTACCTACATGTTTTGGGGTTGTACTTATGTTTGTACTGGAAGGAGAGTTGAAGAGTCATGCACATGCATTTGTTTTTATGTATGTGTAAGCAGTGAACCTGGTGATGGTTCATCATAAATGATTCATGATTGCATATCATGTTTGTCGACTTGTCAGTTTGGGAAGGTCGATATGTTTCAAATGAGTCTCGACTGGTGTTGATGATTTTATGACGACTATGTTGTGTCGATCATGTTGTTTGACTTGTGTTTAGTCGATGGTGTTTATTGACTTGAAAGACGATTTTGAGTACACCATGATGCAAGAAAAAGCCATGTGCTTTGATAAAGTACGAGATGCGACAGTTTGTTTGAAGAGAAAAAGATTTTTGTTGGCATCATTTTTCAGTCTTGTATAATTTATTTTCAAGATTGATGGTTTTATTGGCTTGTGACAAGATGTCGCAGGAAAGTTTTTGCAGTCATTGGAGAGCTGATTGTTTTGACGCCAAAGAGTTCACAAGAGGGACTTGATTCTCAGTGGGAAGGTTGGCAGTCTTCCAAGCACAGAGAGAACAGTGGGTCAGCAGTAGCCAGAGAGCATTGGTTGAAGGACATAGCTAGTTGCAGTGCATGGCATGTCAAAGTGTTCAGGTGATTTTCAAAGAGATTTTGATATAACTTGAAAGCAGACAGATAAGATTTTGTGGGTCCAAAAGCCTTTCAGTGGGAAGGTGTGATCAAAATCTGAACCAGGGATCAAATTTTGCTCAATTTTCAAAGTGATCGGAATGCAACGAAAACTGTGCCATTGCGTCTGTCTCGTCTTCCTGATTCCGGCGGTATATTTACTTTCTCAAACGGAGTCCGTATGGAGAAGATATCGCGATCTGTTCGCCAAGCCAAACATGCAAAAAAATTAATGCTGATTGTACCAGTCCGTACAAGACACGTGGTAGGTCCGTACAGGACACATGGTAGGTCCATATAGGACACATGGCAGCTCCAGGTGATGACATGTGTCAGGCGGATTTGGCTTTTTGGGCATACAGTTGGACCAATTCGGAGGTGAAACGTGTCACCACTGGAAGGGTGACACGTGGCACAGGATGACGTCAGCATCCTACGTGTCAGATGATGTCAGCAGCATGCATGGTGATGATGTGGCAACATCTAGTTAGCTGGAAGTTGGTCGAATCATATTGCGACACATGGTAGATTTTGGGCAAATGGCATGGTGCCACGTGGCCCAATCATGGGCTGCCACGTGGCACCCTAGTTTTTGTCTATATGGTTTTTTATGTCAAAAGTTTATGGAGTCCGGGGGATTCGAACCCCAAACCTCCCCACCGCAAATGCCTTCATAAATCTGCTAGACCAATGGGCCACCAATTGTCACTTAATAAGTATGCGGGTAACATTCTATTTAAGTTGCAGTTGTTATTGTTTTGGCGAGAGGTCGGGCCGGGGCTTAGCCCCGGCCCATGGTTGTATGCTCCTTGTATATGACCATAGTCCGACAATTGACACAGGGGCATTAAACCATATGTTATATGTGCGCGAGTGATATATATATATATATGGTTCCATTTTATACATGACTATATATGTGGCGCGGGTTTATAAATAGCCCAAAGTTTTGTGTTACCATGTTTAAATGAACGCGCATGGTTGTTAGTGCGCGGGGTTGGTATAACCCACGGTTTTTATTCCATTCCACATGCCCACGACCTGGAGCACAGGAGTGGTTACAACAGTTGTGTAACGGTTAAGAACTTTTTCCATAGCCCGAGGTCTTATGCCACCATGTGCCCAGGTGCCGAGGTGGTTAGGGGCTGGAGGCGCCCTAACCGTTCTACGGTTTTCACCGTTGGCGCGGTTGCGACCGGTGCCAGGTTTTAACGTGCATTTTGGAGCGTGTTCTTGGTTCATGCACACAGGGTGCATTTTGGCGAACCAGTTTCAGAAAGTTGAAGGAGGAAAATGGAGGAGGCCTAACTTCTTCATCTTTTGGACGATTGAGGTTCCGTAAAAGCCCAGCTAGGGGTTTTTGGACATCCTGGATCCATTGGTTCTGTTTTCAAATCCATTTGAAGACTTCTTATGCAATTTTTTCACCATTGAAGTTTCAGCAAGCTCCAGGGAGCTTGAAACCCTCTTTGATGGAGGACATGGTTTGGTGAGCCTATGTTTGTTTTCTGTGATTGAATAATCATTTTTGGCTAATTGATATGCTCTAAACACATTGGGACAGGTTTCATAGGCTGTTGAGGACTTTTACAGGTGTTTTTGCCAAAGAGAAGCTCAGGGAAGCTTATGGCCACATGTAGAAGAGGTCATGCCCGAATGAGCCGTGATCCGTTTTCAGAGTTGTATTAGTCATTTTTGGGGTTTTTATGTGTTCTGATCTCAATGGTACAGTCTGTTTTTCCATTGGATTTGAGCAGCAGCTTGTAAAATAAATTTTGACTAATTAATCCCAGAGAGCCAAGTCCATTGATGGAGGCTCAAGGAGATGTAGCCCGGAGGGGGGTGAACTCCTTTATCATGTTGTGATTGTTGTGAGTTTGATGGTTTATTTGCTGCAAGTTGTGTTGCTATGTATTTGTTTTAAGTACATATTTAACCATCTAAAAGAAAAATTCCTCACACATAAGCATTTACAAGAATATACATGAACTTAACACATAAGTTTATCTTGCATATTTATACACATGAAGCAAGGTCCTGTAAAGTTTATTTTAATGAAGTAGCGGGTGCTTGCATAGCATAACAAGTCAGCCTTCTATTTTCAGATCAGATAATTTTAAGGTGCTGACCATCTCTAGCTTCGTTGTAGCTATAACAACGTCCTGGAAGGCGACCCGTGCTGCCCCGACTTCTCTTTCTCTCGAAGAAATGTTCTCTAATATATTCTCTATCATCTGGAAATGGTTTTGAATGGTTCTCACCTTTTCTAGTAAGTTTTGTTGAGCCATAAGTACCTTATGTTAGATTTCAGCGGCCTGCAATCTGAACATTTCTATGTCTACAACCTGATTCTCGGCCACCTCCAATTTCAACTGCAACTCTATAATCTGTTGCTCCTGATAGCTTACCTGTGTTTGGCTAGTTTGCGCCAACTGACGCACTTTCTCGAGGTCGGACCTGAGCTTATCGATTTCATGCAGGTCGGTTGTTCAGGCTTCCTTAAGGCTCCTGCTCACCTCATCCCTGATATTCGCTTCAGTAGTAGCTACCTTAACTTCCAATTTACTGATCAGGATGTTCTTTCATTTCAAATGGGCCATCAAAGTCCCAACCGAGTACTGATTGGTTGTAGCATAAGCCCCTAGTGTCCTGGCTATCTCCTCTGCAAATTTTTCCTCTTTCGCGACCCTCCCATCTGTCATGATTTTAAATTTTTTAGCTACTGCGCCCTCTTTTTGATAAAATCCTTGCCTTACCATGGCCTTTCTTTTCTTGTCAAAGAAAAATTCGTTGGGAGGTAGCTCCTCTACAGAAATAGGCATCAGTTCTTCATTGAAAATCCATCCCTCGTCAGGATTCCCTTTTGTGAATTGTAAGGGTGTGACAATAGCAATCAGACTGTTGATTTTCTTAGATGTTTGTTTCGGGGTGACTCTTGTAACCAACTCGTTTGGTGCGAGCGAAAGTGGGTTGCCCAATCCCTGCAAAGGTATCTTCGCTTGGCCTTGGGCCTGCTTGCCTGGTGTGCCCTTTTTGAGATTTCTTTCCTGCTTCTGGGGGCCTTAAGATCCTATCTCTAAGGTTCCAGCCTCCTTGGTTTTCCCTTGGTCCTTATCCCCACTAGGACTCAAGTCCTTTGCACATTTGGCTCTCGTTGGCTGTGCATCTGCAGTCTGTGGGCTCTTACCCTGTAAAACTGGGGGAAGGCAGCTCCATCGGTGTTCCTAAAACTTGAAAAGATCAACCCTATCCCCAGGCGACAGGGCTTGAATCCAGCTCAGAACCTTGGCATAGGATCTCACACCTTGGAAGATGTCATCATGAGGTGAGTGCTCATGCTCGTATCTTTTCAGGCCACAACTCGCCATGTGATTACTCACGACCTTATGTGGGTCATGTCTCCTGAACTTGATATTGACAAATTTAAATTCCTCCAAGGCCGTAGCCTCGGCTTTGGCATGTCTGAAATCTAATAAAGAATATGTATTAAAATGAATAGGAAAAGGTGGCCATACCTTCTTTGAAAAACCTTTAAGCTCTTTTCTTATGCCACCGAGAACGGTTTGCCTAGCGATTTCACGGCATACCAACTTATCTGACACGAATAGTGGTAGAGCATATGGGGGCACATAGGCGCTGAAAACCCTGATGTATGAAAATTTTTCTTCCACATACCAGTCAGCCACACTACTCAAGTTGGAAGCGATGCTATCTGAAATCCTGGGTGGTGGGTTACCGAAGATGGAGACATGCATCGGTACCATTACCCAATTGAAAATATCGTATATGAATTATGTGGCCTTATCCTCCCAAAGTTTCGAGTGATAGACATGGATAGGCTCAATACTAGATGGAGTCTAACTCCATCTCATTAGAGGGAAAGGCATCATGAAACAAATGGCATCCATGATGCAAGTGGACATAAAAATGAAGTTTCTTTCCCACTCGCCTTCTGCGCTCGATATTCGGTAATTCAACTGGTTAAACTGTCCGACAACAGTTTGGCCCAGTTGAAAGAAATCCCTTCAGCGACTGTATGAATCAGAGGCACCCATGGGAGGAAAAAGTGTGTGGTATCCTCCCTCCCATACAACCTACATGCCATCATTGCTATGTACCTGAATGGTGGATCTAAGGAGGAGACTGAATAAATTCCATTAGAATCTGCTCTGAATTTTGTGGGGTGTGAAACCCAATCCCTGATCAGGTCGGGCAAGTTTCTGCCATATTGCTCGCATTCATTCTCCTTGAAACCTTCCAAAAATTTGGCATTGTGTGCGAAGTTTGGTGTGGGTGACAGCTGATACATTGCCTGTAGATGCTTCGATCTAAATGTCCCAACCGTCACCTTCTGTTCGTTGATAATAGTCCTGGTTGGGATATCCACATGGTCTAGTGCCCATTTGATCATATCATAATAGGGAAGGAGCCGTGGCCTTGCCGCTATTTTGTGCATTTCTGCTTGCATGACGATTTTGTATCTGGTGGCCAAATCATCTTTCTCATTATCGCTAGAATCATCTGAACAATTTACCGATTCAGACTGAAGGATGTCAGAGATGTATGTCTAGGTTTTGACAGTATTAATACTTCAGGGTGAAGTATTGGAAACAACATCGGAGCCCTAACCTGACTTTCGGTAGCTGCCTTGAATGCCCTTTGTGGAGCCATGAAACTGTACGCAGATCACCTATAGTAAGAATTGTAAATACATACAGAAGTTATCTTGATAAAAAAAAAAGCTCTGTGCGCAAAATAGAAATGAAATTGAAATAATGAAACAAACCCCTTACCTTAGTCATTTAAAATTTGCGTGAGTCCTTGTTGACAGAACAGTCAAATCGTTTAATGGAAAAATTTAGGCATGAGACGAGATCTTATTTTCCAATAACTCATCAAGATTCAAATCAATGCCATAA
>CBVK0100043913.1:17795-30020 GCA_900067695.1 Picea abies
GGGGGGTCCTGTCTGAACTTGGGATGCAGATTTAGTTTTGAAAAGGCTGGTTACTAGAGTAGAGTGAAAAATACGTATGACATCGTTACAGATATCTCAGATATTGCTTCACTACCAGTGAGCCTGTTCAGTACCCTGGTGAAGTTATCTGGCCCTTTTTTACTGAATTTCCTTTCACCACTTCGAATCATAATTAGGCATTTAAAAGCTAAGACGAGGGAAATCATTTATGAATTTCCTTTCATCGTCTTCTTGGACTAGATGGGGGCAATCAAATATGAATTTCATTTCACCATCTGTCTTATATTTTACTTTTTAAAACACGAAGTGGGGGCAATCAGTTTGTATAAGGCATACCAGGGATGATATCTGTGTAATATTCGCAATGGAGGTCTATCAACTTGCTTTGATTACTCAAGACCAACCTTCTCTTAACTTTCAAAACACCTTAGCCCACAGGGAAAAAGGGAAAAATGACTTCCAGGGGCCTTCCTTTGAGCAAGCCTCAATCCTTTGAAGACTGTTGAAAAACCTAGAAGAGTCAAGATCAACCTATGCATAACCTTGTTTAGTAGGAGACTGAGGAGTTTATGAGGACTGAATTACTTTCCAAGGTTTGTTTTCCAGCTTCCAAAGCTAAAACGTAACCTCCTCTTCCCCCGTAGGAAACACGGAAATGTGTCTGGTTTTGAAGAAGGTAAATTCGGGGATGGAAAAAGGGCGACTGAGAAAGGCCTGGACTTCGAAAAAACAGTGGTCATGGATTAAACCTGACTCTCAAAACCCTTTCGCAGAGACGCTTTACTCCCTCGGCTTATTTTAATTACCTCTTATCTTTATCCGGGTGAAACCTTTAGGGCCTAGAGTAAGAAGACGTTCTTTTAATGACATATCAGGCGAACATGGCATAGTTATGAGACCGTCATGGCACTTTAGTGATACTTGTTTGAAAAACAAACATCCCTAGAACTTGTACCTTTGCCTTACCATTTCTTTCTTTTTCTAAAATAACATAAAAAATTTCTATCACCTGTTTTTGACAAATTTATTCTCCGACATATGATCGTCTGTTTATTCCTTTTGCTCGTTTGGGCTGCAAGTCGGGATCCTGTCAGGGAACAACACGAAGAGCATCAGGGCTTTTAAAAGAACTGAATGCGTTAAAAATTTTGTATCTCTACTTCTAGAAAAACATTGACCTATTTTATTTGTGATGAAAGTAGACTTACCAAAGAAAAATTCTGAAATAAAAAGGAAAACACAAACCGATATATACAATGGAAATTTTGGAAACCATTTATTGCATATAGTGTTTTAAATGACACCTGTTAACAGGGGTGTTGAGTATTTTACCATCCAAATACTCTAATAGAAACAAATTTTTCCCTTCAGGAGCTGTGACTTTGAACGGTCCGTACCATATATGATCAAATTTACCATGTTTTGATGAGTCTTCCTTCCTAGCATCCCATTTTAAAACCAAATCGCAAGGGATAAATTCTCTGTCCTTGGCCTTATGATCGAATAACGCTTTCATGTTTTCCTGGTATTTCTGCAGCCTTTCGTCCACTTCGGCCCTGTGCTGTTGGACTTCAATCAGCTGGTTTATTCTTCTTGTGACATGGTTTGGTTCTTCTTTCTCATCTTGCCAAAGTTTCATTACGGAAAGCGCTATATTTATAGGTAATACTATGTCGGTCCCGTATACCATTTGGAAAGGAGAAGTGCCGATAGATTTTTTTGTACCTATCCGATTTGCCCACAAAGCGTATTTCAAATGCACATGCCAAGATTTTTTGTTTTCGCTCAACACTTTCTTAATTATAGAGATTAGACTCTTGTTTGAAGACTCAGCTAGCCCATTTCCTTGGGGGCAATATGCCATGGAATGACCGAGCACGATATTGTACTTTTGACAGAAGCTAACCATAGGCATAGATTTAAAATCTTGGGCATTATCTGTGACTATCTTTCAGGGGAAACCGAATCTAGACAAAATGTTCTCTTCTAGGAAATCCATTACCACCGAATCTGTTGCCTTTCTATTTGGAATAGCCTCCACCCATTTGGTGAAGTAATATGTAGTAGTTAGGATCCATTTATGTTGAGCGCTAGAATGAGGGTTAATTTCGCCTATAAAATCTAGTCCCCATTGTTGAAACGGGGCTTCCGTTTTGACTGGAACCAATGGTAGTGCTGGGAGTTTGTGCTTGCCTGCGAACAATTGGAAAGGGTTACAGGCTCTGACTTTAGTGTTGATGTCTGAGAATAGTTTGGGCCAATAATATCCTACTCTCAGGATCTTATAAGTCGTTGCCCTCTAGGCGTGATGTCCTCCGCACACTCCTTCATGAAATTCGTTTATGACTTTCTCTATTTCTGATTCAACCAAACAAACCAACAGGAAGCCTAGTGGGTATTTCCAATACAATTGGCTTTCGAACATACAGTACTTCACCGCATGCAGCTTTAGTGTCCTGGCTTTAGATGGAGATAAGTCACTCAGGCATTTCAAGGTCAGCAGGTAGGACACTATGTCTTTATACCAATCTGATGAGGCAAACTTCTCTTCGATTATGATGGAAATTATTTGTTCATCGAGCTCGTTCATGTCCACGCATTCTTCACATCCCTGTAGGCCATTTATCCTGAGTGCTCTGAAATTGGATTTGGCTAAGAGCTTAGCCAAACATTGTCCCTTTACTAGTCTCGTCGGTTTTATCTCCAAGTCGAACTCCTGAATTTTAGCAAGCCACCTTCCCCTTTTCCCATCACTATCGGACTGAACCAAAATGTCTTTTACGGAACTGGTGGGTATGTACGCAATTACCTTGGAATGTAACACGTAGGTTCTGAAAGTCTTTAATGCCTTCACCATAGCATACGCTTGCTTTTCCATTATATCATATCTGAGTTCAACGTCTCTAAGACTTTTGCTAAAAAAGGCTATTGGTTGCTCGAAACCTTCTTCATTTTTTTGGAGGAGTACCGCGGCAAGTGTGTGTTCGGAGGCGAACAAGAAGATCAGAAAATCCTTTAGATAATCAGGGCTAGATAGTACGGGTGCCTCGCTTATAACTTTGTTGATGCGTGCAAATGATGCTTTGGATTCTGCTATCCATTTCACTTCGTTGTTCTTCTTCAACATATTTGTGATCAATTTCACGATTTCAACAAAGTTTGGGATAAATCTCCTCAAAAAAATTATTTTTCCTAAGAATAACTGAATCTCTTTTATGTTCCTAGGGATATTTATTGTGTCTATAGCTTCAAATCTTTTAGGATCAATTTTAATTCCATCTCGAGACATAATATGGCCCAAGAGTTTACCTTCTTGCATAGCAAAGTGAGACTTTTTGGGGTTTAAGGACAAACCAAACTTGCGGCATTTCTCAAATGTCTGCTTGAGATGTATCAGATGATCTTCATCAGATTTAGAAAAATCAGTCAGATCATCAAGATAGATAACCACAAATTTGTCCCTTTCACTGATGAAAGTGATATCCATAACACATTGGAAAGTAGCACTTGCATTCATTAAACCAAAAGGCACCTTGTCATACATAAATGTACCCCAAGGGGTGGTGAAGGTTGTTTTTTCTTTATCGTTCTCGTTGACAACAATTTGATTGTACCTAAAAAAACCCATCAATCATCGACATCCTATTTGCCCCAACTACTTTTTCTAAAATGTGATCCATTTTGGGTAGAGGGTAATTGTCCTTGAGGGAGGACTTATTTAGATTTCTAAAATCAACACACAGTTTGATCTCCCCACTTTTCTTTCTAACTGGGATCAGGTTTGCTACCCAGTCGGATTATCTCAGTGGTATGATTATTTTTGCGTCCAGGAGTTTTTTGACTTCCCTTTCAACCACGAGCAACAAAATAGGATTGATTTGTCTAATTTTTTGTCTGAAAGGTTTGACACCAAGCTTTAGGGGTATTTTGTGTTCAATCATAGTGGTGTCATAGGTTCTCAGCTCTTCGTATGACCAAGCGAAAATGTCTTTATACCGCCCGAGTACGTCTTTATACTTTCTTTTTACCTCGGGAGGAAGGTACTTTGATATTTTTAATATCCTAGGCTCCTCTTTGTTCCCTATGTCGTAGTCTTCAACCTCTTTAGGTTGGGGTTGCAAAGATGATTTTAAGGGCATATCATTTTGGTCGAACAGTCTCTCCAGAGGAATTAGTCCCTTTGGAATATGATTGTTCTTTAAAACTAACATGCGATGATTAATGATCTTTTCCTGGAACCCTTGAGGATCCTCTCCCTCTTGCATGATCCATGTGTGGTCATTTTGGTTTTCTTGGTCAATGTGAGTTTCGACGAAATTGTCCACCATTTCGAGGAACTTCCTGATTTGTTCGTCATCCTCAAACACTTGCCAGTGTTGGATGTTTTTTGGTATGGAAGGTCTGTTCCTCACCTCTATGTGGTATCTTANNNGGGGGGGGGGGAACATTGAGGCTACTTTGGCTAGTGAATCGGCTTGCAGGTTTTCAGCGCAAGGGATGAAATGAACATTTACCTACGAGAATAAATTTTCCATTAAATCCCAGGTGCAATTCCTATGAGATCTCAATCTTGGGTGTTTGGTTTGGTACTGCCGATTTATCTGTTTCACTATCAACTCTCCGTCTCCGTATACTTCCAAGTTTTTTATGTTCAGCTTCCTGGCAGCTTCCAACCCTAAGACCAGGGCCTCATAATCAAATACATTATTGGTGTAGTCTATGTCCCACTAAAGCCTGTAAGAGAAAGGAATCACAAATTCATTTTCAGGTGCTACAAACAATACTCTTGCACCTTCTCCTTCATATGACAAGGCACCGTCAAAAAACATTTTCCAAATTTCAATGCTATACATATTTTCCTCTATCTTTCCTGATTCATTTTCATTTATGTAATTATCTTCTGTATAGTTGTTTACACCATCATCAAAAGACAAAATACAGTTCCCTAGATCTTGATCGGAAACATAAACAGGATAATTGTTAGGATTATGTGGGTCGCTCACTATGTATGTTAGCCTCGTTTCTTTGCATAGCTGAGTAAATTGCCCACCAAACATAGGAATCGTGGCATAGGTCATGTCTAGTTGAAGACACCCCCCAAGTTTGGCTCCCCACGACCTAGATAGTAGCAAGCCATACTTCGGAGGTATATCGATGATAACTACATCCATCAGGACACTTTTCACTGGAACCTGTGCAAGAGTGACTACTAAATATTTTATCATACCCATGCACTTAACTCTCCTTGAATCGAAAGAGTAGAGGTCTCCATAAGGCCTGGTGATCTCGAGGCTTAGTCTGTCCATAATAGACTTGGGCATTACATTATGTGAGGCTCCAGAATCTAGCATGCAGTTATGCAGCAGTCGATCATGCACATTCAAATTAATATAGAAGGGAGCGACGGTGTCTCTGGCACCCTTGAAATGTGGACCAAAAGTGATATTAGGCTTATCATCTTCCAAGTTTATCACTTCAGAGTGACTTTATAGACCCGAAAAACCTATCATTTTGGTTATCTGCTTTTGATACACATGATTCTTTGCTAATTCAACCAGAGGGATTGGTATTTTGATCTTATTTATCTCATTTTCAAGGTTGAAACCTCCACTACCTTTGTCTGTTTCTCTGGTCGAAACCTCAGACTCCCTTTTTCCAACTTATTTGTTTGTGCCGATTTATTTCCCGTGAGTTTATTCACCGGTATAGGTGTTTCAGCTGTCTTAATTTCTTTTGCTTGGGTCTTAGCCCCTTTTACTTTGGGATTTTTCGAATTTACCCCTTTTATTTTTCTATTATGTATCTCGGTCTCCTTTGGGGTGGGCTCATATATTTCACCTCTTGGGAGAATTTTCTTGGGTTGAGGAGTGGATGCGGTTTTGTTTCTAGGCCTTAGGTTGTACTTAGGTTGGACCTAAGCCATTATAGGATTGGTCACTTCTTGATAGACAAAAACATCAGTGTTGTTAATGTCATCATCTTTATTTGACAGTTGCTGAGTTTCCAAGGACTTCTCGTAATATTCTTTAGTTAAATAAGGCTATGTGCAGTCGTCACCCAAATTTGTCACATCTTCTTCCAGATACTCGAAATCTTGCAGGTCGTTTCCTCCTATAAAATTTTCATTTTTTAAAGGAGTTTGAATTTTCTAGTCTTCATTTCTAATCTGTCTTTGTTGATTTTGAGGGTTGGGGTTTCTTCTGAATTCCCTTTTAATGAAAGGATCTGCCTTGGATTGATCTAGCTCCATTCTAGAAATCTTATTTGATAACTCTTTGATTATCCTAGCCATGTCATCCATTTTATCATCTAAGGATCTACTAGGCCCCGAGGGTCCCGCTTGTTCCCTAAAATGTTTGATTTCTCGGTTTCCCGTTTCTACTTTTGTTTTTAATTCTCTAGAAGCCATCATGTTAGATTCGATCTCTATGACATCGTCTTGCATTAGGGTCAGGGTATCCCCTCTCATTTCTCTCAACAGAAGTGCGAAATCAGGTTCGAAGGCTCCCGTAAAGGTTACCTTGGTTGCAGGTTGGGATGGTTTAACTTTGATTGGGATCTTATTATATAACTTGTTAAACCTTTGAATGAATTCCATAACAGTTTTCGATTTTTTTTTCTTTAAAGACCTGAACTCAGTCAAATAGTACAAATGGTCTTTTCTTTCGCCCCATTGTCTAAGAAAAGTGTCTTCTATGGCATCATAGGATAATATCAAACCTGCGGGTAGACTTCGAAACTAGGCTCGTACCTATCCTTCGAAAGTTTGAACTAATAACCTCAAATATACGTCTTTGTGTTTGAGACCTAGGATATCTGCCAAATGATCAAAGAAATTTATATGTTTTGCTGCGGTCAGGTCCCCTTCCCCTGTAAATCTAGGTAAGGTTTTCATGTAGTTTTCAGGAAGGTCATGAAGAGGGACAGGTAGGACTAGAGGCGCATATCTGGAAACTACTTTAGTGAAAACCCTAGGAGGCAGGGGTGGCCCTTGACCCCCCCCTCCTCCTCCTGGAGCTCCTCCACCTCCTAAAACCCCTCCACCTCCCCCTCCTACTGCTTCCATCGATACTATTGGATAGGAAAATGGTGCATTATATAGAGGGTTCTGGAACACTAAAAGCGAATATTTATCTTCTTTGAAAGACAAGAAAACTGAAGAAGGGTGGAAAGGGATGCGAGGACTTGGTTCCTCAGACTTGAAAGAGATGTAATCAGGGGAACCCGCGGGCGTAGAGTCTAAGTATATGGTGTAATATTTGAGACTCTGCGAGATCGGGAAATCTAACTGAAGAGTCGTTGGGATATCGACCGCTGTTAAAATTACTGAAGGATTTTTACCTTTATGTACACCGGAAGTTGTCGAATGAATTTCATTTTTAGTTTCTGGGAGAGTTAAAGTTGGGTTGAGGTTTTTAGGGGGGGATTCGTGTGAAGTTAGAGGTTCAACACGAATTTTATCTTTGGGTTGTGTTTACCTAGGCTGGTAGACCGCAGTGGTTGGCTTAAGGGAACCTCTTGTTTTCAGTATTTTTTCGGGATCGAAAACGGACGTGGTCTGTTTAACATCCGGGTTTTGTCTGGTATTCCTTCAACCATATGCTAGCTTACTTAAATGTGGAGTCGCCAAGTGAATGATAAAATAAAAATCCTTTAGAAGGTGTTCACCCTTTGTTCACCATCAAAGGGTAGAAACTTGTGAAAATGTCATTCTCCCAGGGAAAAGGTTTCGTAACTTCGTTCCCCGACAACGGTGCCAGAAAGATGTTGTTCTAGAGTCTATACTTAAGGATAAAAAGTACAGGCTCTAGGCATCCAAAATTGAGTAAAAAGATGAAAAGGGGAAAAAACAACCTTCGGGAAAAGGAAAGCTAATGCTGATTTCTAAGTTGTCTCTGTCTTTCTTCCAAACATTCCTGGATGCTTATATCCCGTTCAATTGCGGTCCATGAATGTTCGAGTTCGACCCGGGTGATGGAGGTTTTAAGTATGGTGTCGAATAGGTTCAAAGTGATGCTGGTTTGATCTAATAGGCCGGGTTCGATGTTGGGCTGTCTTGCAAAGGGCACAGTCATGGAGAAACATAAAATGAAAAGAAAGTTCGAGGTTTAAAATACCACTTCAATTTTTTCTTTAACTGTATAAAAGAGAACTTTCAAAAAATGATATTAAGATAGAACACAAAACAAAGGCCTTCTCCCGTAACTGAGTTAACTTTTTAAAGAATCATGTATGAAATGTGAGAAAACATTAAGCAATCGACAATGTGAGGCTCCTATCGAGGGAGAATCTCACCCTGTAAATAGAAGAAGAAAAAGGCAATAAGTAATCTGACGAAGCATAAAATATAGAGATCTAAAAAGTTCACAGGTCTTGTACCTACTGATAGTCGATACAGAGGAAAAAATGCAAGTGATTAGACGACTAAAAGTTGGTCACCACAGTAGAAGTTGCACTAAATTGTAGCTAAGCATTCATCAGAAATATATATGTGAAATGAAACTTAATATAAGATAATAGAGAAAACAAAACTGATAACTCAGTCTTCACGGAATTAGGATCTTTGGATTGATTTGTATTAATTTTCAAAAGGGAGAAAGTCTCTATTACAATCGTCCAAGAAAGGTCCAACCCTTATTCTCACTTCAAAATGCATATTTATAGAAACTCCTAAACGCTAGAATCTCAATCATTCTAGAAGTTTTCGGTTACAAAATGGGAAATTTATGTGTTTCACTTCTTTGTCTTTGTCCTCCTTCCTGTGGGTAGAGAACCTTCCTTACCTTACTCTCCGGGTTCTAAAAATAGAATAGGCAGACATCTGTCATTATTTGACACCAGAAGTCTGCCCTTTCTCCTGCTCGGTGCAAGTGATGCACCTCTCCACGAACTGGGCTATCATCCTGGAAGGCTCTGCTTGGTCGCTCGCTTCAAGAGTATAACAATTCTTCGCCAGTTGTGGTAAACTCTTTCCCACTTGTCGGTCCTTTGCGATGATGGAGCATAATTGTAAATTTGGTTGTACTAGCCATTTTCCCATTTGGGTCATATCAACCTGGCTAATCTGGGATATCTCCACTTGTTGCTCCTCCATGCTTTCTTTGATGTCCAACAAATGTTTAGCTATATTGATTTTTCCCAATGACCCAACACTGCTCTCCTTATCAAGATCTAGCAAACCTTTACTTATTAAAGAGAACATTTCCTGACAAAAATTCTTTACTTCGTTAGCTCTCCCCCTGATTTTTGATATGTTCTGCTCCCAGACCTTCAGTAGGATATCACCTCTGGTTTGTTCCGCAATGGATAATTTTGAGGTGCTGACCATCTCTAGCTTCGTTGTAGCTATAACAACATCCTGGAAGGTGACCCATGCTGCCCTGACTTCTCTTTCTCTCAAAGAAATGTTCTCTAATATATTCTCTATCGTCTGGAAATGGTTTTGAATGGTTCTCACCTTTTCCAATAAGTTTTTTTGAGCTGTAAGTGCCTTATGTCAGATTTCGGTGGCCTGCGATCTGAACATTTCTATGTCTACAACCTGCTTCTCGACCACCTCCAATTTCGACTGCAAATCTATAATCCGTTACCCCTACTGGCTTACCTGTGTTTGGCTAGTTTGCGCTAACTAGCACACCTGCTCGAGGTTGGACCTGAGCTTCTTGATTTCACGCAGGTCGACTGTTCGAGCTTCCTCAAGGCTCCTGCTCACCTCATCCCTGACATTCACTTCAACAGTAGTTACCTTAGCTTCCAATTTACTGATCAGGAGGTTCTTTTGTTTCAACTGGGCCATCAAAGTCCCAACCAAGTATTGATTGGCTGTAGCATAAGACCCTAGCATCCTGACTATCTCCTCTACAAATTTTTCCTCTTTCGCGGCCCTCCCATCTGTCATGATTTTAAATTTTTTAGCTACTGAGCCCTCTTTTTGATAAAATCCTTGCCTTACCATAGCCTTTCTTTTCTTGTCAAAGAAAAATTCGTTGATAGGCAACTCCTCTACAGAAATAGGCATCAGTTCTTCATTGAAAATTCATCCCTCGTCAGGATTCCCCTTTGTGAATTGTAAGGGTGTGACAATAGCAATCAAACTGTCGATTTGCTTGGATGTTTGTTTCAGGGTGACTTCTGTAACCTATTCATTTGGTGCGAGCGAAAGTAGCTTTCCTGATCCCTGTGAAGGTATCTCCGCTTGGCCTTGGGCCTACTTTCCTGGCGCACCCTTTTTGGGATTTCCTTCTTGCTTTTGGGGGCCTTCGGCTCCTAGCTCTGAGGTTCCAACCTCCCTGGTTTTCCCTTGGTCCTTCTCCCTGCTAGGGCTCGAGTCCTTTTCACCTTTGGCTCCCGTTGGCTATGCATCTGCAGTCTATGGGCTCTTACCCTGTAAAACTGGGGGAAGGTAGCTCCATCAGTGTTCTTGAAACTTGAAAAGATCAACCCTATCCCTAGGCGACAGGGCTTGAATCCAGCTGAGAACCTCGACATAGGATCTCGCACCTCAGAAGATGTCATCATGAGGCGAGTGCTCGTGCTCATATATTTTCAGGCCACAACTCACCATGTGATTACTCATGACCTTATGCGGGTCATATCTCCTGAACTCGATATTGACAAATTTAAATTCTTCCAAGGTCGTAGCCTCGGCTTTGGCGTGTCCAAAATCTAATAAAGAATACATATTAAAATGAATAGGAAAAGTCAGCCATACCTTCTTCAAAAAACCTTTAAGCTCTTTGCTTATGCCACCGAGCATGGTTTTCCTGGTGATTTCACGGCATACCAGCTTATCCGACATGAATAATGGTAGATCATATGGGGGCATAGAGGCGTCGAAAACCCTGATGTATGAAAATTTTGCTTCTACATACCAGTCAGCCACACTACTCAAATTGGTGACGATGCTATCTGAAATCTTGGGTGGTGGGTTACCGAAGATGGAGACATGCATCGATACCATTACCCAATTGAAAATATTGTATATGAATTCTATGTCCTGATCCTCCCAAAGTTTCGAGTGATAGACATGGATAGGCTCAGTACTAGATGGAGTCCAATTCCAGCTCATTAGAGGGAAAGGTGTCATGAAACAAATGTCATCCATGATGTAGGCAAACATAAAAAATGAAGTTTCTCACTCGCCTTCTATGCTTGATATTCGGTAATTTGATTGGTTAAACTGTCCGACAACAGTTTGGCCCAGTCGAAAGAAATCCCTTCAGCGACTGTATGAATCAGAGGCACCCATAGGAGGAAAATGTGTGTGGTGTCCTACTGTAATGATCCCAAGCCAAATTCTTTCTTGGAATCACTAACTACTACTAATTTATTGAGTTATTAAGTGCATACAAGATTCATCAACACATGGAGATCATAATATATTCAAGATGTATAAGCACAAGCAAAGATATGACCTTTTTATTATGAGCAATGCAAGATCAATATAATAGATGGCCGATCTGGCATAAACCTCAGATGGTCGTACAAGCAATAGATATGAGCTGCTACAAAATGCTCCCGACAATACAAAATAAGCCTCCAAAGGCTGGATATACAATGAAGACTAAATCAAGCAGATCTGAGCCATACTAATGCTCAACCTCCAAACTGGAAAGTGCCACGTCCTGCTAGAATGATGAAGCCCTGAATAATTATGCCCTGCTACCAAAAGTGTCCAATCATCCCAAGAAATATGCCAAATGATAGATCGGGCAACTGTAAGGAAAACCCAGATGTCCAAATTCCCAAATCCACTCTCAAACCCCGTAGATCTAAATTCTCCACTGAATGGTGTGCCCCACTAGATGAATGAAACCCTAGCTGGTTCGGCCCTGATGAAGGAGGCCTCCAAATGCTCTGAAACTCTCCAAGAATATAGATCGGGCTATGAGAATTCCGTGGGAGAAGTTTCGGGCTCAGATCTCAAGCAGATCTCCCTAGATCTGAGTTTTACTGAATCACAGGACGTCCCCTATGGCTCCATGACGTCCCAATATGTAGACAAATGTAGAATGATGATAACCCTCCAGAAAATCCCTCAAACTGATGGTCCTTCCCCTGCAAACAAAACCCAACTGTCGGAATGGCCCCAGGCCCTCAGGATAAGCTGGATCGAACCTCCCTTGATAAGCTGGCCCTGAGACTAGAATGGTGTGGAGGAGTCTTTCATCCCTGATACCAAGCTGTGGAACAAGGTGAGTGGAT
>CBVK0100043914.1:2704-29998 GCA_900067695.1 Picea abies
TAGTCAACAGTTGGATTCAATAGCCACCACCACCCCCTCATCCAATTTGCTCAATGGTGTAGAGTAGTCAACAGTTGGATTCAATAGCCACCACCACCAAGGTGTTTCATAAATACTTCACCCAGTAAAAAATGTGCAACAAACTAATCATCATACTCTCAACAATTATAAACCACATGCATAACATAAATTAAGGGGTTGCCAACAGATTTCAATAAAACACAATGCTGAATTTTAACCACAACATATAGAGGAAAAACAACTTATTGAAATAAGAATTTTACCCTAGAAACCAATTGGGAAAAACATTCATGGATGGTGCTCAATATTCTTTCTCTACAAGTCTATAAGTTTACAATGTTCTCCTCCTCCTTAGCAGAAACCCTTTGAGTATGAGTGAGAGTGAAGAAATAGGGAGATATAGGGGGTAAGGGAAGTCCAACAACTTGGCTCTTCACTTCCCACTCCTTAGCCTTCTCTCATGTATGTTTCTTTGTCCATTTAATTATTTTCTTCAACTTTTCATTTACATGGTTATTTGGCTTATTCCATGTTAACTTGCATTGTTTTACATGGCTTTCATGATGTTTATTAATTGTTAATTGTTTTGTAGGTACTGAGTCATGTCCATTCTTCAGTCCATATTTATTCTGGATCACACCTCCCCATTGAGAGGATTTTTGGTCCCCAAAAGCTCTAAGAAACCAATCTGGATCAATGTTGTCTACATCTGTGGAATGTGGCTCTGATGTTGGCTCCCAGCTACAACTCTAACTCTGGATCTGGCTCTAGCTCTAGCTCATGACTCTAGCTACTAGCTCTAGTCCTCGACTATGGCTCTGGCTTTGGTATTGGATCGCTTGTTCCCATAGTGCAACAATCTTCTCATTGAGTCTCAACTTTGAACAATCTCTAAATCCAAAATCTAGACTCAACACTCATTCCCATCTCCCTTTCTGAATCAGAGATAGTCTGTCTCAGCTACCAATGAAGCCAAGTTGAATATTGTTTTGTTTAGGGTGACACCAGCATGCTACCATCACATAATAACTCCTCAAATGTGGTTTCTTTCCTTTGTTAGGATTAGTTGTTTTGTGACATGGAAACAACTCTATGGTGCCTAAACATGCTTGCAAGGCACGTCATGGAGTTCTCAAGAATTCCTCCCTCCAAGGTTATTAACCCCATGCATTAATCTCTAGCACATATTCAAGAAGGAAAACAACTATTGGAAAATTGTAGGTAACAATTGGAATGCTACTGCCCATGTGGTTGGCATCCACTTGATGTCCTCTTTAATATTGATGTAGACCTTTGGTGTTACTATCTCCCCTTGGACAATATCTTCTCCTTGAATTGGAGAGGGTAGCTCTTCACCTCCTATACTATTTTCTGTCCACTCTCTTTTCCCGGCAGTGTGGATCATGGGGTGAAGCTCTGAGTGAAGTCTCCAACACTTCACTTCTCAATGTCCTCTCAACTTGTAGTGGTGGAAAAATTTCAAGTGGTTCCTAAAAGGATTGCTTGCCACACTCCTCCTCTCCACATGCCTATGTGTATGCTGTTGGATTGGAGGAGCCTTCTTTCCATTCAACTTCTGAGAACAATTAGGCATGCACAACATGGCTTGCTTCTTCCAGAAGGTTTCCTCACAATGACCTTTCTTTCTATAATGTGAGCATGTATCTGCATACCAACAAATGTTTATGGTATGGCCTATTTTCTCGTACCAGTGATAAACAAACCAAAAAAAAATTTGACGTGGACCTCATGGTCTTGTTCTTCTTCTTTCTTTGGATGCTTATCTTGTTGTTTTTTCTAAGTGCAGGAATGGGCTTAATCTGGGAACTCTCCTCATTGTTGATTTCCTTCAATCTACCACAAGGATGAGGTGGTGAGCTAACACCTTCACTCACTATTGTTCCTCCTCCTCCTACTAAGAAAACTAACTCTAGCACATCGATTGCCTTCACGAAAATGGTTTTCTTCATGGTGAGGAAGCTTTTACTTCTGCCATCAAAACCTAGGCCTTCATGCTCGACCAAGGGTGTGACTACAATGGGGCTCAAGATGCCTTATCTCCTCTTCCTTAGCCCTCGTCCACCATATCCCAATTTCTTTAGGAGTTTAGAGCCAATACCCCTAGTATGCTTCTCAAATTCCTCGAGTTTTTGTTCAGAGGTGTCTATGGAAGGTAAGCTTACCAAGGTTGCCTCAATCATGGTGCTAGCATCCACAATGATAATGGAAGGTTGCCTTGCTCCTATGTGCTCTTAGACAGTTGCTTTAAACCTTTCCAAGGCCTTCTCCTTCTCTACCAAATATTATTGCAACTACGTCACCATCTGCCTAAACATGTCCTCTTGCCAGTTGTCTATTTGGATGAACTTCTCACCAAGGTACACAAGCTACACTATGTGCTTGTCCCAATCTGTTTTGACTGTTATGAGGGAGTCCTGGCCTTCTTCAAATTTCTTCTCGAGCAATGGCAACAATTTAGTAAGTGTCTCCACGTGCTTCTCCATCTTCGCCATCCTTTGGTTAAACATCTTAACTTGCACCTTCAAGTAATCATTCTCTTCTCAAAGCTTGACATCGTTGGCCCTTAAGTCTTCCAACTTATCTCTGCTTGTTTTTCCCATGTTGTGGTTTGCAATATTTTTTTCACAGTTCTGGAAGCAGTATCTCGGTCAAGGATGCAACCAAATCTGATACCAAAGGGACTCATAGCCCACTCACTTCACCAACACAGATACATGTGCAAAAATTTAATTTCTAGACTCTATCTCAATTCTATCTCTAAGATGTGCATATGGTTCTTTGTCGCATGGAGGCTTAGTCTTATGCCCTACACTCATCAATCGTTGGCAATGGAAGGTTGAAAAGTAAAATATTTTCCAAGAAACAATGGAGTAACTCATCTATGTAGCTATTCCACGTGGTAGTGGTATTTTCTTGGTCATAACTAGAATTTTGCGTATAAGAACACTATAAGCACAAATATCAAATGGAGTTTAGAAATAGCTTGGTTTATGGTCTCTATTAAGTGGCTCCAAGGCTTGATAAATTCTTGAATGCAACCACTCTCTAGCTTGTTAATTGATCAACTCATTCATTTTTCTAGGTTGTAACACGGGTAATGATAACATATGAAGAGGCAATAGTATCCTACAGAATACGACAATCTAATTGCCCATTGAGAGACATTCTCCCACATTTGATATCACCCATTTAATAAGAAACCCTGGAATCATACTAAACAATTCTTTTATCTACACATGATTTAGGAAACTAGATAACCCATCTAGCAATTAAAATATTTTAATGAATGAAAGATACCTAGACACACTCCATATACAAATGAATTAATTTCTCATTGAACAATAGTGGCCTAGATGGTAGAGCTATCCATTATAAATCCTTTGCCAACTCATTCAAACACACATGTATTCATTGTCCACCCATATGTCTCTTAAACATCCATAGCATCCTGACATTGACATGAATGCTCAGTCAAATGGTTGTTGTGCACAAGAGCGTTACTACTCTCTCTCTCACATGAGTATTAATGCCCAAAATCGACCATGAGATGTGTGGCAAGGGATGTTATCTACCATCAACTTCGTGGCACACCTATAGGAAATTTTAATACTAAACAACAATTTCATGGAATTCCCAAGAGAAATATTTAATGCATGGACAATGTGAAATAGCAAGAAACAAGGTGTGGGTTATCAAATCGCTAATATTTGAGTGTAGACATGTTGAGCATTGAGGGAAATAAACTTGGGACATCTAGTCACCAGGGTTTGAGTTGTGTACAGTTTAGATAGTAGTTGGACAATGGATGGTGCACCCAGGTGCTAGTGTAAAGTTGTGGGAACATTAGACAATGGAAATAATTTGTGGGCAGCATTGGGAAACAAAGTGAGGTCTTGGGAGATATTAAACAACAATACAAAGTAGTGGTAGAAAGTAAATGAAATGTGGGACATCCAACACTCAAGGAATGGCTTGACATAGGAGAAAAAAGACCCATCCAAGATTAGATATGCCCAACAATAGAGGAAAACAATGCTCTAATGGTTTCACCTTCCCAACAAAATAAAATGGTGCGTGGGAACTCCAATACATCATCTAGACAATGGAAATTCACCCCATAGAGAGAGAGAGCGACTCCTATGGGAGAGAAAATTAGTTTTAACAAGCTTTTTCAAATGACTCTATAAGGAGGGCATTGGATTCTCCCTCATCCAATTCTCTCAATGGTGTAGAGTAGTTGATAGTTGGATTCAATAACCACCACCACCAAGGTGCTTCATAAATACTTCACCCAGTAAAAAAATGTGCAACAAACAAATCATCATACTCTCAACAATTATAAACCACATGCAAAGCATAAATTCATGGGTTGCCAACAGATTTCAATAAAACACAATGGCGAATTTTAACCACAATACATAGAGGAAAAATAACTCATTGAAATAAGAATTTTACCCTAGAACCTAATTAGGAAAACCAGTCATGGATGGTGCTCAATATTCTTTCTTTACAAGTCTACAATTTTATAATGCTCTCCTCCTCCTTGGCAAAATCCCTTTGAGTATGAGCGAGAATGGAGAAATAGGGAGGGCTAGGGGGTAAGGGAAGGCCAACAACTTGGCTCTTCACTTCCCATTCCTTAGCCTTCTCTCCTATCTGTTTATTTGTCCCTTTAATTATTTTCTTCAACTTTTCAGTTACATGATTATTTTGTTTATTCCATGTTAACTTGCATTGTTTTATGTGGCTTTCATGATGTTGATTAATTGTCAATTTGTTTTCCAAGTACTGATTCTTGTCCATTTTCAGTCCAGATTTATTTCAGATCAAAAACCCAATGGGTGTATAGATGAACATTAAACCCATGGTAAATATGTCCATAACGTCGATGCATAATAGGATATATGTAACCAATTAGTATCCACAATACCTCTTGAATCAAATTTAAAAACCTTATCAAATAGTTATCCTTCTAATATAGGTTGTAGATGGGGAATTTTTTATTATTTAACTTGTCATCAAATTTTTATATGTTTGAGATCATCCAAGATGATTAAGGTTGGAGGAAAAAACATGTAAGCTAAGCAAAGAACAAAAAGTTAAGAACTATATCAAAGTAACTCGAGAAATCAATATTGAGATTGAGATACCCAAGATACCAAAAATAAAAATAGGTTATAAATGTTCATTGTGTCTTTTAACTAGAAACATGAACCCTAAAATAAAATAGGTTGTATGTACATTAATGGAAATGAATAATTGATATAATTATTTAGTAGTAATATAAACAAAGAAAAAAAATGATGAAGTTCATATTGTTTTCTTTTTGTAAGCTAGTTACTACTTATATTAATATAGCATAAAAGATAGCATAGCTAACCTTGTTAGTGTCTTGGCATCTAGGAAACCAAAACCACTGCAAGTCTAAAAAATTAATGGTTTTGCTTCATCACATGCATGAAAGTAGATGACAAAATCTAGGAGTTTATATCTAAGATTTTCCAGAATACTGAAAACTAAAGAATGAGCCATATATTTGTTGAAGAGACTCCTCCAACTTATTTCATTTCAAGCTCATAAAAACCATAAGAATTAATCCAATGGTCCATGTCCTTGAGCTTGCCATGGGTACTAATCCATCTAGGTGTCATTGTCTTCATCTAGCAAAAAGGAGTCTTAAGGGGTCCCTTTGGAATTCGAACTTGGTCATTTTTATCCTCGTTGTCATTCTAATTATTTTCATGAATATGCACTATAATTTCAATATTAAAATTTCTTTGCACATGGCATCAAATTTATTTCCATCGCATTTAGCTTGTGCACTATATCTCGATACTAGCTACCTTTCTCCTCCACTATCTAAGAAACAAAGGCTTTATTCAGCCAATATAACTCTATTAGCTTAAATAACTTTGTATCACGTGTTATGGAATACCCTGGGTCAGGGATCCAACCTTTTAACTCTACTTCCACCTAATATTTGGACATTTTTTGTCTTTTATGTTGATAGTTTTTTCCATTTTTTCCATATTCTCTTTGGTTTTGGCTAAGAATTGGCTATGAAAGTCCTATGTTGCCCTCACAACATCTATTTGGTCATGTTTCACGTGTTGATGAGTTTTGGTATGCAAAGGATGCTTGCCATCACTTGTGTTGTCTCTAGCAAGCCCTCATTTGCTACTTTCAAGTACAAAGACTTGCTCCTAGGTCGCATGGTTGTAAGTTTGGACTAGACGAAAGAATTTGGGGGCCACTTGATGGATGAGGAAGATTTCAACCAGGGCATGGGGTTTCCAAATAAACCAACAAGTAGATCTCCAGGCAATGTAAGGGGATTTCCACGATTCCCAAGAGGCATTGCAGAAGACAACAATCAATTAAGATTACAAGGTGTTGAGCCTCAACAACCCCCCGATGTAAATATTTGAATTTTAAAAAATTTAGGGTCCCTCTTTTCTTTATTCTATATTCATCATGATTGTTTTGTTTGTGAATCAGTTTTTATTTGATTTTCTTTTTAACTTGTATATATATAAAAAATTATATATCCATGATCCCATTTTATCCCAAGGTCGTATGCCCAAAGTATATGACTTTACAAAGGGCTCCATAATCTCGAGTATCATCCATCGTGCTAAATCGCATACACCAGAACTCATAAATTACCCGAGATCTTGAAATCTAACTTTCAATGGTTATTTATTGCTCATCTACACGTGGCCATAAGATGACGTGTCTTCTATGACACGTGGCACATATCCTACATGTATGACACGTGTCATCCATTTTTAACCCTGTCATATTGGTCATTTAATCATTTATGGATGACACATGGCACTTGTGTATGATCGATATGCCAACTCATCTTATGTCATATTTGCTACATCATCTCAGATCTCTATCTTAGATTTTATTTAGATACATGTTCTACTGACTCCATGATATATTGATGCCTGACATACGATAATTTAAGTGATAATTAAATATTAGCATGGTGATTAAGGTTAACACAATCATTACGAAAAGATTAAGTATATTGTGCCATGTCATCTCGAGTACCAAACGATAAACACAAATCTTATGTGCATTCTTTCTCGAGGTCCTATGGTCTGAGAATTATAATGATAATTAGAAATAATAAAATATTAACTTAGGATTAATTAGTTTAAAAGTCTTACGTTGTCAGTCTTATTTGCAACCATCTTTTCAATGTTAATAATTCCTGCCACCCTTCACTTCGCAATCAATGGCATTGATACCTAAATTAATGATAATGGGTTGGAAAAATTTATGTTTTAAATATTTGATGTATGGTGTTCTTATTACACTGCACAAGTTCATTGCATCTATTGATTTCCTCATTTGTTTGCAAACCTTGTTCTCAGAAAATACAACATAGCAGTTTCCATGGCGCCCAAAAAAGCAAAGAAGCAAGATCCAACTCATTATGTTATTTATGTTATTATTCCTCTTCATCAAACATTTTTTGGTTTTCTACCACCCATGATTACAGAGCAAGATATGCACAACTCAAATCAAATTGGTGATTGGTATATTGAATAAATTGTTTCCTATATCAGAGTTTTTTGGATGTAATGCTTCTCCTCATGCCTTGCCCAAATTCATGTTTGAAAGACTTGTTTGCAGAGAAATAGCCTATCAAACAATAAGTACATGCATAACTAAATATTTACATGCTTCCTCCAAGAGAATTTGGCCTACATTTCCTATGCATATGGGTCCATATACTCTTTTTGGTGTAATTCATACCAAAATAGAAGCCATGGCATTGGAAGATATTATTTGTCCTATATTGAGTCTAAGAAGCACGACCCTTTAAATATTTTAGAGGAACATTGCCTTCGAATTAGTGTAAAGAAATATGATCTTGAAGGATCTCCTTATGATAATATTTTTAGGAGACCTAGGTCTTATCAAGAAATTTTGCATAGAATTCAAAGCCTTCCTAAACAAAGACATGATAGTTTTTTAAATTTCTCAAAGGCAAGGAGGACTTGCCTTCCACCAATCCTCAAACAATAATATAGAAAACAAATCCCTAATACTCAAGAAGAGACACGAAATTGTTGAAGAACTTTTACAAATACTATCAGAATAAATATTAAAAGAAAAGATCATCCAACAGATATATCTGAGGAAGTCAAATGTTGAGTCTCTTTTATTTGAAAATAATCAGCCGAGACAATCACAACACAAAGAAAAAATGTCTACAAGTCATACTCTGACAAAATCATTAGAGATATTGTCTCCACTGCAAAATTCATATTTAGTTACTGAAACTCAATAGCATGAGTGTTTGATTTATTCATCAATTGTCTCAGTCACACCTCTAGCCACTATTTGAATTCGGGAATGAAACTCTAGGAGCATGACAGTTTGATTTCTTCATCAATTGTCTCAGTCACACCTAGGACCACTATTCCCGGACTTTCCTTCCCAAATACTTTATATGTTGATTCTTTAACACCCATTGAGGAAGAGGAAGCTTCTCATATAGACTTCTTCTTTAGTAAGAAGAAGAGGGAAATTATAAAAGGCAGGATTCAAAAGAAGAAAATTGATTAAATGAATGAACCACCAACTAAACAAAGAATAATTTGGGATGGTTTCGGGCAGGATGATCAACAATTTGTAGGAGAATTGGCATATTCCATGGGAGTTTTTGCATCAACCAACATATGGTCAGTAAATAATTTAAAACAAATCATTAAGCAGAAAAATGACGAGATAGTTCATCTTGAAGACAAATTGAAACAAAAAGAAACACTCATTGAAAAACAAGTGGAAATCAAAATTTCATAGGCACAACAAGCACACTTTCAACAGATGAAGAGCTTGGAAGAACAACTAAAGGCTAGAATTACTCGAGTTCAACAATTGCTTTTTGATTCTATAAGTGAAAATAATGCTCAAATCACTCAACTACAAACTCAAATTCAAAGTTTAAAGAGTGAAATGATTGATGTTGAGCAACTTAAGCATCAAACTTTGTAGGTTAATGATCAATTAAGATAAGCACATGTACATTTTTTGTCAGATTATGGGTTCCATTTTAAATCAATAGGGTATGATAAATGATTTCTCAAAAATCATTTTAGACAAGGAAGTTGAGTTAGCACCATTTTTCCAGAACTTATCCCAGACTTTTGAGTCAAAGAAGTTGAAAGGAGAAATAACTATAAAAGCTTGGAAACATAATCTACACGAAGCTAAGAGGCTAATAGAAGAAGTTAGTGAATCATGCACTTCAACATTAAATTCAACAATTAACATAGTTGGGGAAATTGACATACCAAATATTCAATTCACCAATGAAACAACCAAGATAGCAGATGATGTTATGGAAGTGAAAAGTCACAGGAAAAAGTATGATGATAAAATTTCTATGTTATTTGAAGTAAATCTTGATGCCATCAATCAATTTTTGCTCAAACCACAAAGATATTAAGCCATCTCCAATCAAATTTTTGCCATGATTCACCAAAATCTGCCAGCTGTGGAAGAAAACCTTTTCAATTACGAAATAAGATCCCATCCAAAAGCTCCTAATTTCATTTCTCGAATACTGGAAATCTACTCAAAATTGAAGGAACGTCAGGAAGCTCGTGTATCAAACAAGGGACCTGTTGAGAACCAATTCTAGAAAGGCCTATCATTTTAGTTTTATTTTGTTGTCTAATTTTAGTCTTTTAGTTAGAACAGAGTTGGGACAAAACTTTGAATTGTAATTGTTGTAATATTATATATAGTCATTTTCAAGAACCTAGAAGGGGTTTGATTTTCAAGAAAAAAGACTTGTACACTGTTGTCAAAACTATTTTTGAGAAATACAGAGCCACTAAGTGATTTTGTGATCGATACACTGGAAGAATTGGTATGGTATTGTTATTCATGTGCTCATTTAGTATTTATTTTGAAAGTCACATTCATTCATTTATTTCAATTTGTTTAAGATTGATGAATATTACTTTATTGTATGCACTATTGTTAATCAATTGAGTATATTCATTATAAAATATTTTTATAATTGAATTAATGAATGATGCAATATAAATACTGTAATTAGAATTTACATTCAATTGTTTGTTTGAAAACTATTTTACTACAAAGGTTTCTAAAATATTGTTTAAATGTGGTGAATTGTTTCCCTTTTTAGACTGTTATCAATTGTTATTTATATTTTAATTAATCAAACTCCTGAGATAAAATAGTTTAGAATTAAAATAGAAATAGATTAGTTCTTTCTTTTTTTGCAAGTAGAATTTAGCAGAGCTTCAAAGTTATGTCGTTTTTAAAGGAGCACTTTCTACTTAAGTGGCAACTAGGCCCCCATACTAGTAAGGATCACCATCCCAAACGAGTATAGGCCTAATTGGGGCTATGATTGGGCAATTTCTCCATGTTGATTGCTAAGAATTTTTCTAGGAATCAACAATTTGGCGTTAGAAGGAGGGTCACCGATAATGAATGGCACGTAGAAATTCATGACATAAGAATTCAAAGAGATCACCATCGCCCTCAAAACCTCTCTTAGAATCAAGCTCTAATTCTCCATCCAAGTTAATTATTTCAACCTCAGAGATTGATTTACCCAAGTCATATTTACATAGAGAAGTTATACAACCTAGTCATCAAGAAATATTAGATTCTGTTATTACTCAAAAAATCACAAGTTATGTTGATGATCAAGAATTTTTACCTTATTACAAGGATATTGCTATTCAGTTTGTTCATTAGATATTGGATCGAAATATATCAGATTTTGATAACCATGATGTTCCAGTGTTGAAAGTTCCTCCCAACTTGCAAAATTTAGGAGTTTTGACAAGAACATAGAGTAAGAAACTCCAGAATGAACCAATTGAGTATATCATACCAACTAAGGGTAAAAAATCTTAGCCAAAAGGTGAACCTAGTTCTCCTTTCTCAATAACAACTAATTCCCTTACTTCTAGTGAATTGTGGGAAGAAGATTTCATATTAGAAAATCAATTAGAAGAGTCAAAAGTATCTATGATATCAATACCTTAAGGAAATCCACCTTATCATACTTTTGCCTTATGGTTCAGTTTCTCCTATATTATTGGGAACTCCTCAAAAGCTTAAATCCACAATTATGGTAGGAGTTAATCAACCTAGAAGACCTTGGCTTAATACGGGAGCAGTTCCAGTTCCTGGAGATATTCATGATCTTCCCAAAAATCCTAAAAAAATCCTTCCAAAATTCGATCTTGATAATAGAGAAGCTCCTAAAGATCATATTAGCATATTTATGTTGGTTGTCAATTTAAAGGGAGTTCAATATGAATATGTTGTATGCAAATTATTCCCTTATACTTTTGAAGGAAGAGCTTCAACATGGTATTTTGCATTACCACAAGGGAGTATTACAAATTGGAATGATTTTGAAACTATTTTTTTTTTTTTACAAAAACTAAAAATTTTATATTAATAAGAAGGCACGACCGAGGTCGCATAATACAGAGGAGGGGGCTGGTAAGAGAGATACCAGCAGGAGGATTTCCCACAAAACTTACAAAACTGAGTCTAGTTTTAGTTTAAACATTATTGTAGACAAAATATGCATCTATGTCGTTAAATTGTCGAAGAGAGATGTAATTAAGCCATTTTTCAAAACAAAGGGCTTTCTCATTGGTCTTCTTTAAACTTGATCTTCTTCCAGAGGAGGTTCTAGCGCCACGTTCAGGTCTGGAAATGTGGGTTCTGGTTTACTGCTAGTTTCCTCATTCTGACTTTGAGCTGGTGAATTTGGTGGTCTAGCGTCCATCTTTGTTTCTATGTTCTCCCCTTGTTGACGGAGGAATTTTACTTCATCCTGCAATTGACATATCAATGTACATTATTGGGCTAAAGTGTCCAGCGTGAAAGAGAGAGTGGAGTTGTGGGAGTCGAGACGGAGAGATAATTGGTGGGTGGTGGTGAAATTATCATCCACCATCTCTTCCTCTGGTTTCTCTCGAGCTTGTTGTTGATCCATGCCTTATAACAAACTGATAATCGAAATTGCCATAAGATTACCTCCAAACCAATCACACTTGATGCTTCCTCTGTCGTTGATGCTTTCAACATGGCCTAGAGTGGTTCCTCCTGCGCTGGCTCAATTACTAGAGCCTAAGGGGCTTGGTCTTTCAGGATTATTCTTGGCCAACAAGCCTTGTTGTGCTTCCTCTTTCTTAATTGTATTCAATTTTGTGAAATTCATGTGGGACTGGCTGAGGTGGTGGATCAAAGGCTTACCTTCAAATTTATCGTAGTGAGGAGAGACCTTGATGCATGAATGCCATCATATTCGAGAGAGTTCACGTATTAAGTGCCTTTCATGCTTTGAGGTGGATTGTACTACCTGCTTTCCCTTGTTGTAGGTCATGATGAAATTCCTTTCACTTGTCCTCACCTCAAGTGGAGTAATGGTGGATTTGATGATGCAGGATGCTTTGCGGATATGGAGGGCCTTATACAGTGGAGTCCCACAAAGGAGGATCACAGAGTAGCCAAAGTTTTCCATGCAAACGAGATTGGATTGCTTCTTACAATTTCCCATGAGCCAGGAGGTACGAGGATACCCCATATCCCCTTTTATGACAAGATGCTTATTGCATGAGCCTTCCATCTGTTGAGTTATGGGGAGTCTGGCGCCAAGTAGAGCTGAGGATATTGGGGGCTTCAACATTAGGGAGGGGATGAGAATAGGACCCTCCCCTGAATATACATATGACCAGGGGCTTTACCAATTTCTTGATTGGCCTTTACGTCAGCTTCTTCATTGTTTGCACGGGGCATGTGGAAGAAGGATGTTTGAATTGAGGACAAGATTGCTTTGATCCTCTCTATGATTCTCTTTAGCTTGGAGTTCTTTGGAGTGGTCCCTTTGACGAAATGTTGAATTGTATTTTTTGAGTCTACTACTATGATGATATTGTTGAGCTTTCGATCCTGAGCTAAGAGAACTCCTTGATACATTCTGTAGGCCTCTACCAAGTTGTTAGTGGTTATACCCAGGTTCCATGAGTAATCTATCATCCTTTTTCCTCTAGGGATATACAACACCCCTCCCACACTTGCCTCCCCTGGGTTGCCTTTTGATGCACCATCGAAACAAAGGACATGACTATCTTGAGACGTTAACCATATTTTGAAGTCTTGATGAGAAACATGAAGCTACCAACATGATTTTTGTGGTGATTTTGAGGGATGGATGGAGGGAAGATTTATTTTCTCCAGCCATTTTTCTTCTTCTTCTGTCAAATCATTACCTGCCTTTACATTCAATTTTCGAGAGGAGAGGAACTCTCCCATTTGTTCGGTCGCATGGTCAACGACTATGGGGGGGAAATTGACTTCTCCTTGAAGATGATTTAATTTCTTGTCAGCTATCTTTTCCAACAAACATATTTTATTGACGCCTTCCCGGTGCAATGAAAGATCGGTTTTTTGTTGAGGGAGCCTTTGTAGTCTTTGCTCCATTTTCCAATCAGGCTTCGACAACTTGCTGACCAAGAGATTTGGTTTGTTAGCTCTGAATAGATAATGTGCATAACTTGCTTAGCGAAGCTGCATTTGAGGAAAAGATGTTCAGTGCTTTCAAAGTCTTGATTGCAAATGGCACATCTGAAGGGTCCTACAAAACCTCTTTTGAGTAGGTTCTCACATGTTAATAGTTTGTTGTGGGCTAATTTCCACCCGAAAATATTGATCTTAGGGAGGCCAACTGCATTCCATATTTCTTTCCAGATTGCTGATTTTTCTGGGAGAGCATTATTGGAGAGGAGAGTTTTATATCCAATCTTCATATAATATCATGTTTCTCCCCAATCCCTTCTATGGCTCTGGTTGAGGTGTACTAGAAAAAATCCATTTACAATCATAAGGAAGTGACGAGAAGCATTGAGTAGATTTGAAGGAACCTCTCCCATGTTCCACTCTTTCCAAGTGTTGTTGCTATTCCACTCTGAGATGTCATAGAGTGTGTTTTTTCCTTTGGAGTTTAGCCAGATCATGAGGGGGTCTAATGAGGGAATACAGGACAATTTTCCCATATCTAAAAAATGGTCATCTCAGATTCTGATTTCTTTACCATTCCCTGGACACCAGTGAAGATATTTCTGTATGAGTGGCAGAGAGGCTCGTAGGAGTTTCCAGATAGGGGATCCCATAAGTTTGGTTGTGGCTATTTCCATGCATCTTTTATGATTTTTTGAGAGGTATTTGTAGAAAATTTATTTTTTCCACCATTCATTACCCCCAGTGATTAAGCACCATAGTAGTTTTTCCCAAAGGGCTATGTTGACCTTTTCCGGATCATGGATCCCTGGTCCTCCATTTTATTTTGGGGCACAAACTGTGGACCAGTTGACCATATTGATTTTTTTCCCATTATCTTTTCCCCCTTGCCAAAGGAATTTTGTGATTAATCTGGCCATTGCCTTTTTTATTCCCACCGAAGCATGGAGGGCTGAGAATTGGAAAATTGTATATGAAGATAGGACTGATTTTATCAGAACCACCCTTCTAGCTGGGTTTAACTAGGTTGCTCCCCATATTTCAAATTGCTCTTTGAGTTTTTGAAGGATCACTTGCCAAACCTCCCCAGACAAGGCTTTTAGGCTGATAGGAGTACCAAGGTACTTGAAGTATTTCCAATCTACAGAAAAGGAGAATTGTAGAATGTTTGCAATTCTTACCATTTTACTTGATTTTGTGTGCCAAACGTATATTTGACTTTTGTGCTTGTTTATTACTCCTCTTGAAGCTTCCCCATATTGATCTAGAACTAGTTTGAAGTGGCTGGCCATAATTTGAGAGGATCCTCTTGACAATAAGGTGTCATCGGTAAATTGGGAGTTGTTTATTCTTCTTACTCCCCTTGCTATTTTCAGTCCAGGGATATTCCCAGTAGCTATTTCATGCTCAAGTATTCTGTTTAGAGATTCTGCCAAGATGACATACAACACTGGGGAGAGCGGACATCCCTATCTTAGATCTCTTGTAGCTTGGAAGAAAGGAGTTGGTCACCCATTTATTAGAGGGGCTATCCAGGGGGTTTAAATACATGCTCCAATCCAAGAAATAAAGGAGTGATTGCAACCAAATTTATTTTCATAAAGAAACTTCTACTTTACATGATCAAAGGAATTTGCCATATCAATTTTGATAACCATCCCTTTTTCTTTGTTATTAAAAATGGAGTGGATCGCTTCCTGAACCAAGGTTATATTATCCCAAATTTGTCTTTTTGCCACAAAGCCCCCCTGATTGGGAAGGATGAGTCGAGGAAGGATTTGCTTTAGTTTGTTTGCTATTATTTTTTCTAGAATTTTGTAGGAAACATTACATAAAGAGATTGGACAGAAACAATCAAAGGAGATGGCATTTTTGTCCTTAGGAATCAAGGCTAAAAAGGAGGTGTTGGTTGTGCCTCCCATCTTGCAGGTTTTTTGAACAAATATTATCATATGAGTTAGGTATTTTTTAATTATTTCCCAACACTTCTTGTAGAAGTGAACAGTAAAATCATCAGGTCTAGGGGCTTTGTCTGGATCAAACCGAATTATAATTGTTTTGACTTCCTCCACTGTAACCACCTTGTTTAACTCTTTGTTGCCCGGGAGGGGGTGAACCATGATAATATATGTGTAATCTGATGAATGCATGCATATCTTTATTCTCTTTCCAGTAGCTATTTGTTATGCGTAATGAATGAATGAGTTATTATATTGCTATGAAATATGGTTGCACTATTAAGAAAATAAGATGTTGAGGGTAATGCATAGTCGTGAATAATAGTAGGTTGCAATTACAAGTTATAGTATATGGTTTAGAATACAGATCACATATCTTGTGCTCAATATTAGGATGTAAACACATGAGTCTTACAACCACCCATTAAAGATATCTCAGGTGAGACTGCGCAACGCATTCTGTGTGTTGTGTTGCCTTCTGGTTTACCAGGAGGGCCGATAGTTTTAGAGGCTTTGTTGGAAACCCATAAGACATGAGCCATAGGTAAATAACTCAGACAATATAGTAGAAGTAGTAACCAACAAATGGTTTCGTTGTCGTTGGTAGGAACAAGAGAGGACTGAGTAGATGAGATAAGTCGAAGATTTGTCGGAGGAAGATCAAGAAAAGGTTAGGGCAGGGACTAATGAGCCATTAGAAGGGAATGTTGAGACCGTGGAAGCCCACAAAAGCAGAAATTGAAAGATGGTTGAGAATCAAAGAGCTAGATTTTTCACAGAAAGACAATAGAAACCCTAGAATAACACCTCACAAATATATTGAAAAATACGTGTTTACTGATTTGCATGAAGTATTTCTCTGTGATTTTTCGCATCTATTGCAGGAGTGGATATTAAGGTTGAAGGATAACCATGTGATGAGCTAGATTAGACAGTTAGATTGGACCCCAGTACAGATTGAGCAGCTACAACAGGTGAATAACAGGTTCACCCGTGCAATAGACTTTTGGCTTGACAGTATTGTGGCAGGCTTCATAACAGAGTTTACAGTCGACATAGCGAAGTCATACAGTGCAGTGGAGAATGAATTTATACGTGGGACTCGAGGAAGGTACATTCAATCATTGTATATTTATATTAATATACTGCTATGTAACAAAGGTGTAATGACAATGGAATAAGACAACTAAACTTTCTTGCGTGCATGGAGGAAGGGGGGAAGCACTAACAGAGAGAGGAGAAATGGAAGGAGGTAAGGATAAAGGCAAGAAGGAGGAGGAACCCTTGGACCCGATCATGATGGAGGACGACCAGATCAAGTGGATCTTGGCATCAACAGGAAAGACACATAGCAGAGTACCCTAGGAATACAAAGTGAATACCAAGAAGAGAGCCATAGCCACGAGGGAAGTCTTGGCGAGTGATGAGGAAGAGGTAGAGGATCTCCGAGCCATGGAGCATATTGAGGAAATCCTACACACAACATATGAGAGGAAGACAAGAGGTCCAAGAACGGGAAGAGAAGGCAACCATCCTATCCATATTAATGTCAGTGTGGAACCCATAAACCCATGTGTGGCTAATACACCAAAGAGAACACCACCATTTAGACAACCGAAGTTCGGAGGAAGTCCGACAACAGTAAGTACATCTACACAAGGAGCAACAACTGGAGGAGCCCGTTCAAGTATCTACACTGCGTGGAGGTAGTAGTTCAATATTTAGAATGGCAGGACACGATCCCACCATCAGGTTACCAGAATTCCTGGGAGAAGCAGCGGAAGACCCTGAGAGACACTTGTTCATTTGTGCAAAAATCTAGGAAGCAAAACAGATTACCGATGAAGATACTAAACTTGCGCAGCTAGATATTACGCTAAGAGACCGTGCATTAGAATGGTACATGAGTCTAGACATAAGCAATGCCCCTGGGACGATAAGGACACTGGCCAACATTAAGAAGTTATTGATAAATGAGTTCCAGAAGCCGAGATCAGAGGATGAGTACATGAATGAGATGATCGAAATAAGACATAAACTAGGAGAGTCTGTATGGGAGATCGTTCAAAGATTCAAGCGACTGAAGGGAAAGCTAAAATATCTCATGACCGATATGCAACGTCAACACCTATTTGTCAACTCATTACTCCCACATTTGAAATACCCTTTACGAAAACATAAATTTCAAACGTAGGCAGAAGCTCTGTAGGCAGCCCTGCAACTAGAAGAAAACCAGTACCAGTAGACAGACCCATCTATCAAAGAACTAAAGGAGGATTTGAAGAATCTAACGTTCCAGCTGAACCAAAATAAGAACAAGGACAAATGAGAAGTCGTTTGGTGTACCACATGTAGAACAGAAGGACACCACAAGAACGAATGTCCAACATTTGTGCAGTATATGGCAACAGGAATGCCAAATCTATTACCACCAAGAGGACTATGGTGCGAAATTTGCAAAAAACTGGGTCACGACCCTTATCACTACACAATGATGCATAAATACTAAACAGTTCCAAAGAGCTTGTATTGCACCTTTTGCAAGTCAATGGGCCACAACGATAAATATTGTAGAACTATGGAGTTGATGTGAGAAAGGATGACATATGAATATAAAGTACAGGCTGAAAGATGACTGGGCAAGCCGCACCACAATTCAATCTAGTTCCAGCTCCATACAAAAATGCACAACAATAGTATACTACTACGCAACAACCACAAAATAACGTGCAACCCCATTACAACCTGACACAGCCCCAGTACAATACTGCACAATACAATCAGGCGTCTCGATATAACGCGCCACGAGGAGACCGAGTAGGATACATAGGAGGAGGATGAACTAGAGGAGGTTTCAGACAAGGTAGAGGACCAGTCACATGTAACAATTTTCAGTAACTGGGACATTATGCAAGAGATTGTCCACTTCCACCAACAACTTGCATGTATTGACATGCATCGAACCATGATATAGAGAAATGTCTGACATTACTAGTAAATATTTAGGAATAGAGGAACCAAAACAACCAAAATTTTCAATGGATTTCAATCGAAGCAAGGGATGAAGGACAAAATATTAACATAGTCACTTGTAGAGGAGCTAAAACAGGTACTAACGCAACCTGATAGGAACCATCACATAATCAATGGGTAAAGAAGAACACGAAACCAAGGAAGAAATTTGACGCGTAGAAGGAAAAGGAGATCTTTAAAGAGGCAAGGCAATAATTTCAGAAGGAAGACATAGCGTCGACTTCAACTGCACAACACAACAAGGAAACACTATAATATGAGATGCCTCCATCATTGGATCATACCCACATGATGCAACCCATGGGACAAGTAAGTACAATCAAAGACTTTTTGCAATCATGTGTAAAGGTATTAAGTGATCCCTCATCTGTGAAAATATTGCAAAACATACTAGAAAAATGTAGCAGCGAGAATGAAGAAAAGCTAGAACCAAAAACAATTAATCACCTACACACAAGAAGAAGAACACGTAGGGAATTTAGACTGAATGCTAACATTGGGGATTTCAATATGGGAGACATCATACTGGATCTAGGATATGAAGTGAATGTATTACCAAAGAAGACATGGCAATGCATGGGAGAGCCAACATTGGGATACTCAATTGTTCAATTGAAGCTAACAAACCAACATAGAGTCCTACCAATCGATATAATAAAAGGAGTGATAATAGATCTTGATGGAGTGCGCACTAAAGCATATTTTGAAGTCATTGAAATAGTGGACGACACAACACCATATCCAACATTGCTTGGTCTGGATTGGGCATTTGAAAACCAGGCTATAATCAACTTGAAAACTAGGAAAATGACATTTGAGTTAGGTGAATATAGGTTCATCGCACCATTAGACACATCAGAAGGGGAGAGGTTTGTAGAACCTACATGCCTAGACCTAGAGGAAATCGACCAGTTGTACAGAACAACTTTGCGCGATGAGGATTATGTAAACCCAACTGCATACGAGATACTCAGTTGGTGAAGCATTACTTCATGTGCGAAAGACTCAGACACTGGGTTAGAAAACTGGCAGCAGAGGCTACACAAAGTATCCACGAGAAGATGTGCACGAATAGACCACATAGTAAGATGGGTAGGCACAGAAATTAGGGAAGCACCCATTTTTTTATGGAAAAAACGACTTGGAAACATTCTTGACACAGTATGAAGATGCAGTGTTAGGGAACCAAAGACTGTTAGCACTTGATTTAGCACTGAAGGCCACACCTAGAAGATGGTGGGGTGCACACAAGGAGACGATTACAAATTGGTACCAATGTAAGTGGTTACTGTATGTAAGGTTCGACGCAGAATAAAAAAACAATAAAAAATAGAAGTACGAAGGACAAGGGGCACCAGCGAAACACTTGGAGAAGTGTAAAATGTTGTGGAAAAGGACACCTTGAGAGGAATGGCCTCATCACTTCATACACACTCTAGAGGGAATACCAATGAATTGGTATACAAACCAGGAATTGCACAAAGGAACTGTGACCTAGATGAGATTGCAACGAAACTTTTGATCAATCACTTTCTCATTCGAACATGAGAACCCCAACATAGATGCAACGCTCAAACCGATTAGAGGAGTAATATTCATCAATGAACCAGAAGTAGAATTGATCACAAAAGAACAACAACGAAACAAACAGACAGTCAAGGACCTGTTGTCATGTTACCATGTATAGGAGGAAGCATTGGATGAAGATGATCTGCACGATATTCAGATCGAAGAAGAAGAAAGCGAAAGAGATGTGGAAGGCCCACCCATAGAATCCAAAGTCACTTTTTCATCGATTAAGGTAAAGAAAGTTAACATTGGGACAACTGAGAAGCCCAAAATGGCGAGCATTGGAGATTAATGGGATGAGAAAAAATGAAAAGCATCACAGAGTTTTTTCACGAATACATCGACTTATTTCCCACAACCTTTACAGAGATGAAGGGTATAGCCGGAGAACTAGGAGAAATGAAGATACCACTAGACAACGACCCTACATATTGAACCCAATATATAAACAAAAAGTCAAAGATGAGATCAACAGGATGCTCGAAGCCGACATCATAGAACCGGTCGAAGAGCCAGAATGGATAAGCCCAATGCTTGTACAGGACAAGAAACAAGGAAGGATCATGATATGCGTTGACTTGAGGAAGTTGAATGATGCATGCCTACACGACCCATTCCCTACACCGTTCACAGATGAAGTGTTAGAGAACGTGGGAGGACATGAAGCTTATTAATTCACTGATGGATTATCAGGATACCATCATATTAAGATATCATAGGAGGAAAGATACAAGACCACGTTTGCGAGAGAATGGGGATCTTATCAATACACAGTCATGCCATTTGGACTGAAGAATGCACCAACAATCTTTTCCAGAGTAGTCATTACTGCGTTTAAGGAATTCATCCACGAGTTTCTTGAAGTATACCTGGATGATTGGAAAATCTATAGTCTGTTAAAAAACCATGTGGAAGTTTTATGGCTAATGTTAAAAAGATCCAGACAGTGCCAGATATCACTGAATATAAAGAAATGCATATTTCAAACACCGTTTGGGATACTATTAGGCCAAACAGTGTTCCAAATATGAAACCTTATTTCTTTATTAGTATGCAAACAAGGTTTATTAGTAGATCTAACAAAGATCACAATCATTGTTAACTTACCAGCACAAAAAATGGTCCGTCAGCTAAGAGCGACGTTGGGACACATAGGTTATTACAGGAAATTTATCAAAGGATATGTGCAGATCACTGCACCGATGGAAAATATGTTAAGAAAGGATACGAAGTTTCAGTGGAACGACAAGTGTTAATACGGCCTAGATACCTTGAAGGAAAAGATGGTCACTGCACCGATATTAGTATTTCTAGACTGGGAGAAGACATTCCATGTGCATGTAGATGCATCAATGATATCACTTGGAGCTATCTGGGCGCAGCTAGGAGCGGGAGAATTGGATCACCTGATAGCATTTGCGAGTAGAAAATTATTAGATTCGGAACAAAACTATAACACAACAGAAAGAGAAGGCCTAGCCATGGTCTATGCACTGTAGAAGTTCAGGCATTACTTATTGGGAAAACACTTCAAGATGTTCACAGATCACTCAGCCCTGAAATAAATAGTCAACAAGCCAGTGTTGGGGGGGAGAATTTGTCGATGGTTACTACTAGTCCAAGAAATTGACTTTGAAGTAATACTTAAACCTGGAAAATTGAATGTAGGACTTGACCACCTATCAAGGGTCACAAATGGAGAAGAATCTACGAATTTAGAAGACAAATTTTCGGATGCACAGTTATTCTCAGTACATGATGTTGATGAATACTTCACAAATACCATTCAGTACTTGAGTATAGGTACTGCACCGCAAGACTATAGCACCGCACAGAAGAAAAACCTGGTAGTCTGCACTGTCGACTATCAACTGATTGCAGGACATTTATATAAAATGGGCACAGATAGAATCTTGTGAAGGTACATGTTAGAGCACGAAATACCAAGAATTTTAGCAGAAGCCCGCGAGGGAATAGTAGGAGGGAATTATGCAGATAAAGATACTATGCTTAAGGTATTGCACGCAAAATTATGGTGGCCAACGATTCAAAGAGACTCGAAGGAGTACTGTCAAAGATGCGATGTCTGTCAAAGGGTAGGAAAACCCAACAGAAGGGACGAGATTCCATTACGACCACAAGTAAAATTACAGGCATTTGAAAAGTGGGCAATAGACTTTGTGAGGCCAATCAACCCACCAGACAAAAGAACAAGAGCAAGATACATTATCACTGCGATGAAATACTTAACAAGATGGGTGAAAGCTGCACCAGTAAAAGATTGTAGCGCATAAACAACATCACACTTTCTATTTGAACAAGTTATCACGATATTTGGATGCCCAAGAATTTTGATGAGTGACCAAGGCAAGCACTTCATAAACAATACCATTAGCATGATGACTGAAGAGTTTGAAGTCTATCATCAGAAGAGCACACTGTATCATCCATAGGAAAATGGCACGATAGAAGCATTCAACAAAATTATGGAGAACGCGCTAACAAAGATTTGTAATGTCAACAGGGATGACTGGGATCTCAAAGTACTTGCAATATTATAGGCATACAGGACTACATGAAAAAAGTTGATGGGGAAAACACCATTTAAACTGGTTTACAACCAAGAAGCAGTTGTACCATTAGAATTTTTAATACCAAGCTTGCGTGTAGCAACCATCACACAAATGACAAAACGAGATGCAATACAAGAGAGATTGAACCAACTACTGACCATGGAGGAAGACCAAATATTAGCAGGATTCCACCAACAAGTTCATAAAGCAAGAGACAAAGCTTGGTATGATAGACATATCAAGAAGAAAACGTTCAAGGAAGGAGACCTAGTACTGATGTATGACAACAAATCGTTACAACACCCAGGAAATCTTAGAATACATTGGTTAGGACCATACAAAGTAAAATCTGTCATAGATGGATGAGATGTACAGTTACGAGATTTATCAGGTGCATAAATCATAGGAATGATCAACGGGAGCCAACTGAACATGTACAAGGATAGTCGACCATCCACTGTGCGGTAAAAAAAAATTAAAAAAAATGAAAAAAGAACAAAAAGGAAACAAAACCAAAGTGGGTGCAGTGCGACAAAGGTAGAAAGGCCACATGAATTTTGAAATATAAACTCGGCGAGGAGAAATCCAATGGTCACATGATACATCCAAGGGGAAACAAGCGGGAAAGTCATAGTCGGAAAAAGCAGGAGGACAAGATGACACTAGGCAGAATTAAGGGACGACAAGGACCAATGGGACACCACATTAATCGCACCAACAAAACATGGGACAACAGGAGTAATGGAAAGTACGAAAGCATTGAATATGCATGGAACCAGTAATTAAGGTGCATTTAACCCATAACCAAGGAAGCATAATGGAAAATCTTCATGGGAAATCCATACAACACATGGACATGGGACCCAATAGTCTATTCACGCATAGAGAACAGACAGAGAGAGATAGAGGAAAAAGAACACAGATAGAGTTCACAAAGACCACAAAGACCGTTCAAGTCTAGAAGCCATTTGATATTCACTGCCATGACAAGCAAGCAGAAGTGAACCAGACTGCCAGAAGAACCAGAGTTCAAACCAGGTCACGAGGACAGGCGGAAGAAGGTGAAAAATAGTTACTAGATATCATCAACATCGATGAAATCCCATCCCTAGAGACAATACTAGTACAATCCACACCTATCCTGGAAGAAGTCCAACAACCAACACTGGAGGGCATGATCCAGGAAATACCAGTGAAAGTACAGGAGCCGCAAAACTAGGGAACAAAAACCCTAAAGGAGACATAACCAGAGCATATAGAGGTAGCTCTGAAAGTCAATGGCATAATGCCAAATCTGGAAGTAGCAGTGGAGCGAGATGAGTCTCAAATGACCATCTCAGAACACCCAGCAAGAGAGACAGGTGAAGATGTCTTGGCTTGGTTGGAATGGTTTACAGAGGAGCAACTGAAATCCCCTGGAACTTCAAGCCAGCTACCACAACAGAAGAAAGACAAGATACAGATGCCCATGTCACCTTGCAAGAAACCGGCAGCAAAAATTGTTCTGTCACGCATACCAGTTGGGGTACAAGTAGGACTAGAGCTACTGGGTCATATCGGGAAGCTCAAATATTCAAACCATGATGTAGAATATGAAGCCAAGTTCCTGGAACTTGTGAAGAGGGTCTTTTTATAGACTACGAGCACAAATCCATTTGGAGAAATGATTAATCAGCCATACCAGTGGGTAATCAGGTTGGAGAAAATGGGAATTTTAGGTCTGTTGGACCTACCACATTTTGGCCGAGGCCAGTACGCAACAACATGCATCAAACAACTGTTAGCAGCCACACATGGAGGGGATATATGGCTGGACAAGCTCGTCCCCATAACCATCGAGCTTATTGTACAAATAACAGGGTTACCAATCCGGGGTATGGATCCCACGGTATTTCTGGATGACAAAACCAAGGAGAAAGCACTAGAAGAAGAGATGAAGAAAAATTATGGCACCGACAGGGGGACAAGAGGGATAATTATCAAGTGGATCAACAATGCGTCCACACAATTGGCATGAAAATCTTAGCCTGCATGCTGCTAAGAAAACGATGCAGAGAGGAAGTACCAGTGTGAGTTGTTGCAGTGGCAACCCAATGCACGCAAGGCACCTTAATGAGATGGGGTCCATACCTATTGAACTTGTTCCTAGAAGACTGTAAGGATGTGTAGGACCTAGGAAAAAGTTCCATTACTCATGGTTGATTACATTAATAGCCTTCATGGGATGAATGGAACCACGGTACGTAGTTTTTTGTACCAGATGAAAGCCGAATCAGGGAGCGAGGTATTTGTTGCTTCGAGATAGGCCATAATCGAGGAGAAAGAAGGATAACGGGTCCATTTTTTAGGGGTATCTACGCAACCTACAGGAAACCATCTCCAAGATGTGGAGAATTACACTAGAAGTTATCGCACGATATGCAGACATCGCCAATTTTTAGGCCACACGACAAACAATGTGGATACAGGGAAGGCATGATCCGCATAAACAATGGCGACAGATGCACTACTGCATCACAGAGGGTGATATCGACATGGTTATCAATGAATGGTCTGATGAATGGAAGATTCCAACCATCGCCTAGGAAGTGCCAGAAAGAATAGCAGAAGAAGAGGCAGAGCAGGGAGAAACACAACCTCTGGAAATCCAAGTTCCCAAGAGACCAAGAATGGGACAAGGCAAGTCAACACAGATAGATGAAGGGCCAAAGAAGACAGGGACCCAAAAGGGGTAGAAGGAGAGTACACAATTGACCAAGGAACAAAAGAAATAGGTTGAAGGAGCACAAGAGACTGACCCAAATCCCGATACACAAGAACCCGGGGGAAATAAGAGACCATCCACACAGGTAGGAGGCATGCGCAAGAAAGTAAAGGCACAACAAACACCACCAGAGTATACAATCACAAATGATGATGGGGAGATGATAGCCTGAATAGTCTAGGATTGTCTATCCGAGGACTTTGACCATGTTGCAAACCACATGGATGAGATTCAACATGAGTTGGCAGGTATAAGACAACTCATCAAGCAGATCGGGGAAGGGCCGACAACAAGCAGCAGGGGAATTGAACCATCATCACCACAGACCGAGGAAAGAGTGGAGGTAGAAGAACGAGATCTAGTCCACTCATTACCGCATGCAAATGAAATGGTCTACGTCAAACCTAGTATGTTGCGCATGGACGAAATCGTGGGGCAGACACCCTTGAAGGATTTAAACCATATCCAATTGGTCTTGAAGCGGATGCCATCCAGGGAACTACACAAGTTGCAGGTTAGCGTTGACCACGAGGTACAATCTTATGCACACAAAGACTTAGTCAAATTAGAGTGAGCAACAAAGAAGTGGGAGGCATTGGAAAAAGTCTGTGATTAGGCCAAGTCCGAGACTCAGGAGGAAAGAGAACGCAGGAATGAACTGGAATGAAGAGTAGGAGGAATTTTTGAGAAGCTTCCAAACACAGTGCAGGGGAATGAACTTGCAGTAGTGGGAAAGATTGATCAGATTGTGCAGGCAATCGAGCAATACCAGAAGGAGATAGAGAATCTCCGAGAGCAGCACATACCAACCATGCCACCAGCAATGAAGAAGAAAAGGAAATAGGAAGAAACAACGCAGCTGCAGGAGATAGAGCAACAGGTCAGCACAGCTGCTGACTTGTTCGATAAAGTAGCACAACTTTTGACCAGGTTGGAGGAGGATCAACAAGTCCACAAATGGGACATGGAAGAAGATAGGATCAATGCAACGATCCAATAACTCAAGAAAAGGAAGAAGAAAATACCAATCCCAGAGTGCGACAAAGGGACATAGGAGATGAAGAAGCTGCAGGCAGAACTCATCACTGTGCAAACGCAGAAACATGAGCGTCAGGCTCAAATGGAGCCATTGCAGGAGCGGGTAGCAGAAGTACTGGCACAGACAGAGGAAGCTAAGATAGAGATAACACAGACTCATGCAGAATGTGCAGGATTGATTAGCGATGAAGTGGCAGTCCAGGTAGTGGACACAATCAAGGGTAAGACTGCGTAGGCACTGACATAAGAAACAGAGCTCAAGGAAAAGTTCCAGATGATCACCAAGGAGATCGAGGAATCTCAACAGGATTAGGTGGCTTGGGATGAGCCACATGTCAGTGTTGGGGGCCTATTGGAAGTAGGCTGAAGTGGAAAGAAGGATGATTGTGGGGAAAGAAAGCGTGCAAAAGGTGAAGCAACAACTGGAAGGAAACACAACACGCGTGCATGCAAGAAAGAGTGCACAAGGAAAGCGACAACTGGAAGGAAGAACAAAACAAACACATGAGGGGAAGACCTAATTTCAATAGGGTTAGGGTTTTGGTAATGTATTGTAATGGCTGAAGAGCCAAAGATGTATAAATATCGATACTAAGGTATTATGGAGGGTTCTGATTTTTGGAAGGATTTTGTAGTTGTTCCGAGTGAGTTAGTATTCAGGTTTACATTTTACCTTATGAATTATTTTGTAAGTTGTTGAGCTAGAGGAGAGAAGGGAAGGTAGATATTGAGGAGTAGATCGCAGGCTGAGGAGCTTGGGTGAGATCGGAAGAGC